>NDGM011005242.1:0-13872 GCA_002564305.1 Octomys mimax
AAGAAGAAGAAGAAGAAGAAGAAGAAGAAGAAGAAGAAGAAGAAGAAGAAGAAGAAGAGAAGACGGCAACGACGATGACGATGACAGAGAAACACATGCTTGGCTATAATCAGAGTTTGACAAATTATTTCTTGATAATATTCAAATATTAGTATGGAAATATTTCTTCATAATAGTCAAATATTCCTAAGAAAAACATTAGGAACAGAAAGAATACTTAACAGATAGTTTTCCAGAAAGCATGAGACCTCTCTCTATCTATATGTGTATTTTTTGCCTGAATCTATGATAAAAATAAAAACTAAATGTCACAGAATTGCTATAAATAGCTATATAAATCATCCTTGTTTAAAACCACATATAAACAAGGTTGTTTTTTAAGTTTTCAGAATGCTCCTATGACATCCAAGTTAAAAAAAAAATCTATCCTACAATGAGAAATATTGTCACTAGTTTCAAAATCCAAGGAAAAAAATTCACTTTATAAAATTCAATTTGGACTTTTTGGCTTATGTAAAGTCTCCATGGACTGCATGGATTTGATGGTCTTTACTGTCTGCAACAAAAAAACCCTCTGTATATATATTTCAAGAGCAACAAAGTGAGTAGGCTCAGCAATATTCTTCCACGGATAACTGAGACTGGTGTTTCGGAAGCCTCTGCCATACCAATGCAGTCACTTTTCTTGAGAGGGAAAGGAAGGAGGAATACACTATCTGAAATGGAATCCAAAATGTACGAGCCCTCAACTCAAGGTCAGACCCAGAGAAACAACATCTGATTCCCTGATGACAAATGCTCTTTCCTTTGCCACCCGTAAGAAAATATCTAAGACCTCAGCGACTTCACATTACCCAAACCATTTTCGGTAGAAAGCTACTTTGCCATTTGATGCAAGAGTTTGGTCTCGTATTTGCTTTTTCTTCTAAAGCAGAAAGAAGTTCGTGCACTGGTCAACAACGAAATTGCTGTGTCCTTTACTTATCTGTATTTCCTCCACTGCATTCATTAATCTTGAAAAGTCTTAATGACAGTTTTGTTTTTAAAGTTAATTGGGACAGTTATATACAAAAACTGTGTGGAAACCCCACTGCCTTATTTGTCCTCAAGGACAATGGTCCACAGCAATCTGTCTTCCAAAAAAAGTCAAAATTGTTCATTTCTTCGCATCTCTTTAAATTTTGTCTTCATGAAGTATCTGTTTTCATCCTGACATGGTTTCATTTGAAATATCTGATTTCTAATGCAGTTTTACTTCCACTACTTCTTTGAGGGCATGCACATATATCTCTGGGTGTGGATGTCAGGGGACAGTGTACAAATAGGTGAGCGTATTTGTGAAGGAGCCCCATGACACAGAGCCACAGGGCCAGGGAGGGTGAGTCATCACCTTTCTTGTTCGTCCCTGGCAATTCAGTTCTGTCCAAATACCTCTGGATTAATGCAGAAGCCAAGACATTTCACATTTCCTTAAGATCATTCTGACAGCTCACCAGCTGTTTCTAGGCTATTTCTGCCATGGTGGTGTAGGTAAGCCACAGTGTCTTCTCAAATACTCTGCCAACAGCAATGCTGCCTGCTGTTCAGTGCTCAGAGTCTGTTACCCAACCAGAACCCTGCCATCTTGTCCCTTTCTCACCCACCTTGCATAACACTGACTATAAGAGTCACCAGTTGTGGTCCCTAGTGTCAACCTAGTCAGAGGCAGTAACTGAGATGAGTGCATAGAAAATACAGTTAGACATATACCAAGATGCTTACACGGATATTGGACTTGAACAGACCTGGATATTTGAATTTCAATTCTTCTGCTTTCCAGGATACCACTTGGTCAGTTTTCTCATCTGTAAATTGATTTTGCTTTGGGGTCAGGGGGTGGCAATCTATACTCTGGATTATCAACTTGATTGGCTTGAGGGAACCTTGGAGATGAATAAAACACATTCCTGGTCCGGTCATCAGTGATGACGTGGGGACTGTATCTGGCCCCTGACGCCTTCCTCTCTGGCTCTTCCCCTGCTCCCTACATCCTGGATGCCATGGATTGGGCAGCTTTCCTCTGCCATGACATTTCTATCTTGAAGCCAGGCAACCATGGACTGCATGTCTGAAACTATGAGCTGAAGTAAACTTCTCATTCTTTAAGTTGTTTTTGGCAAAAGGGAGTTACATTGAAAGAAAAGTACTAGGATACTGATCCAAAGAATCCAAGAGACTTGAATGAACCCACATAACAAGTAGGAAAAGAACATGAACTGGAATCTGAATCATATAAATCCTAATTCAGATTTTTACTCTACTTAGGGATTGCCCCATTAAGGTAAAGAAGAGAGCAGAGTAGCTTGGGATTTGGTTTACATAGGAGACTTAACACAGGAGTCTAACTAGCATGTGTGATTCCCAGACAGCCATATATGGAAACCACTGACTAGAAAGGAGGATAATACAGGACAAGTGTCAGGTGACACATATGCTAAGAATACAAGAGATACAATTGACACAAATATAAAAATCAAAAACCTATATAAAGGCATGTATATTTAACATATAGTAGTAATTTTTTCTCTATCCTTTATTAATCCCTTGTAACATTACAATTGTAGCAAAATTACTTTCAGAATTTAGCTCTGGGAACAGACTCAGTGACGACAGACTGATGCTTTTTAGTGCCACTTTCTTGCTGTTCCATATTTTCTGTCAGTCTCCGGTTTGCTCTGCTACATGTTCCTGAGGGCTCGGCCATGACTGAGGATCTTGAGTGAGGATCTCCTTCTTCCTCACTGCTCAGCGACTGCGCCCCTGGCCTGTGCCCTCCTCTCCTGCCCTCTATGCGGCGTCTTTACCTCCCCTTGCATATGCCAAGTCTTAAGGGAACCAAAGGTATGTATGTAATGTCCCTGACTATGGGGCCAATAGTAACAAGAATAGTACCAAACTCTCCTAACACTCAATCAGAGGGAAGCACTATTCCAAGTAGTTTAACACGTAGGCACTGGACCCTCACATCAACTTTCTGAGGTAAAGGCTATTTTTATCTCCATTTTACAGCTGATACTACAGAGGAAGGAAGACATTATATATGTGACTTGCCCCTAACTTCACAGCTCCTAAGTTAAAGATGCAGGTGCAAATATGGGCTGATTGAGTTCACTCTTAAACTCATGCACCTCTGTGGCTCGTGTATCACTAAAATGAAACCAAGACCAAAGAGCTCAAGGCTTTACCATGTAAGTAGTGTTGGTTGGTTGTATATCTTACTCTTGTTCTCTGTCCTGATTCCCCACCTTCACACATGTTATCTCACCATTTGTCTTTTCTGAGATTTACTTTTCTTACCAGTAAAATGATAAAAGCAGATCAAAAGTGCTCAGCTGTTCTTTGGGAGTTGGTTACTCAAGGCCTTTTGGCAGAGAAGTCTTGCATCCTAAGGTACTGGTGCATCTGCCTCATGGCTGCCTGCTTTCTCTTTCAGCAGAGCCTCTCATGGAGCAGTATGTACATAAAGCTTTCTAGCACTTTACACTTAGTTATAACTGAGGAGAGATGATGCTGCCCCCGGGAAATACTCACTTGGTTTTCTACATCAAGTGCCTTACCTGCGATACTTCTGCTCTCTGGATATAATAATCAAACATTAATCACAGAGAAGGCCCTTGAGTCTCTGCATTTTTCCCCTTGGTTAGGTGCCTAGAAAAATAAGGACTCAGGGTTCACTTCATCAGAGGCAACGCATACATGCTGTGTGGCACAAAGACCATCACAGCTTATGGGGAACTGACAATGACTGCCACAATGTGATGTGACAGGAAGAGAGAATCCAAGGCTGTGAGCCATGGAGCTTAAATACCTGAGTTTTCTCGGGGTCCCCAGCATGTTGACAACAATACTTTTGGTGCCCAGAGTCATACCAGCATTCCAAAGAAGCAAAGCTATATAACTTTATGTTATAGATTGAAATCTGCCTCATCCCCAAATGTTCAAGTTATAAGCCCCAATAACTGTAAACGTATCTGTATTTGGAATCAAGATCTTTTTGATGCAATCAAATTAACATGAGGTATTAGGATATGTTTTTATCAAAAATGATAAAACATATCAACAGAAAGGAAGTCCTGTGTGAATAAAGACATACAAGGATGTTGCCATGTGATGAGAAAAACAGAGACTAGAGGGATGTAGTTGCAAGCTAAGGAACACCAAAGATTGACAGTGAACATCCAATGCTGTTGAGAGGTGAGGAAAGATTCTACCTGTGTCCTTCAAGGGAAACATGGCACTGTCTTCATTTGGGAACCATGGCATGTACAACCATGGGACCAATAAATTTCTATTGCTATAAGCCACATCATTGGTTTTATTATGGAAGCCCTAGAAAGCTAATGCTTTGGTGAACCCAGGCCCAATCTTGAATCTTACAGATCTTTTGAGCTGAAGTCAATGCCTTTTGCCTTCCATAGCTGGATTCTGGCAAGAGTTACAGCCTGATCTTCCCATCATTAAATTCTGATCAAGAAGAATGGGCCTTTGATTATTTATGCTTGTCTTCTTATTCAGCTCATCATATCCTCTTCTTTTATTTCACAGGAACCACTACTCTTGACTGTGGCATATATATAGCTGCTGGTAGAGAAAAACGAATAAGGAGGGACCCGAAAAGGGATATTGCATATTGACATATGGATGGTGGAAATATTCTTTAACTACTTTGAATCTTCAAGTCTTTATTTGTAAAGTGGCACAACAGACTGAACTTCACATTGGTATGAGTTTTAAATTTCTTAGTTTGCAGAAACTTGCCTACTCTTAAAAGCAAGTTAGTACCAACAATATCAAAACATACTGCCTTCATCCATTAAGAAAGGTACTACAGGGCTAATGAGATAGCTCAGTGGACTAAGTGCCTGCTTAGGCAACTTCAGGGACCAGGGTTTGATTCCCAGTCCCGTATGACACACCGGCCCCATCCCAGGTAACGCTGAGCTGGACCAAGTCTGGGAGTGGTGGTGCTCACCTATAATCCCAACACTGGGAAGGCTGAAAACAGGAGGATCATCATGAGTCCAACCTGCATAGTGAGATTCTATACCGAATACATAAAATGAAAAAAAAAAAAATGAAGGAAGTTAATACATCTCAAAGATACCATTTTCCCTTGGAGCCACATCAGTCCTCCTGTACCCCTGAGGCTTTTCCATATGTGATGTGAGTTTTGCTATTATTCAGTTACAGGAAACTCAGGATACAGTGTAGTATGAATCTGCAGAAGGATTGCGAGGGCTGGCCCCTGTGTTCTCTCTTTTATTCTCTAGACTGGAGCAGAACATGTCTCACCTTGTCTCTGCTACAAATCATGCCTATCGCTGAAGAAAAACCTTTTCTATGTGAAAGGCTTCAGTCACATTGAAATAATGCCTTTTTGTCAGCACAGCAGAGAAGGAAGCCAAATTTTGATTGGTGCTGGTTAAAAGCATGGCCAGTTGATTCGTTCAGAGAACTGACAGTAAATGTTTGGCTCTGTCTTTCCAGAAGGACGAGTACAACTTCGCGGGGGGGAAATGCACAGCTGTATGGCTATCTGTCCTTTGCTGCTGCTACTTTCTCCCATCTCGAAAGACAACCTCATTATACGTCTCATTAAAATAATGCCTTTTTGGGCTGGGGGGATAGCTCCATGGTCTAAGCACCTGCCTGACAAGCTCAAGGACTGGAGTTCAATCCCCAGTACCTCATGCCATGCTGGCCTCAGAACCCAGCATGGTGCCACATGTCTGTATTCCCAGTATGCTGGGTAGGCTGAGACAGGAGGATCACTACAATTGTGAACTGCATAGCAAGACCCTGTATCAAATAAACTAATTATTTAATAAATAAATTTAAGAGCTATGTCTTTTTGCTGAAGATGTAGCTCAGTGACACCATGCCTATGTGACAAGTGTGAGGTCCTGAGGTCAATATGTGGCACAAAAACAAAAACTAGAAACCTAGTCTGCTCTGGCTTTCCAGCGAAATCCCAGATATGTTGCAACCAAGAGTAGTTTAACAGAGCGTATTAGCTGGCTTTTCCATCACTCAGAAAAAAATTGCCTGCAAAACACAATTTAAAGGAGGAAGCAATTTATTGGTCTCACAGTTTCTGATGAGTCAGTTCACTCATCATGAGTGGTCACCAAGGCAGGACTATCAGGTGGAAGGGCATGGTGGACTGAAGCTGCTCTCTTCACAGAGGCTAGGAACCGCCACACAAATGCAGAGCACCAGTGAGAGATACAGTCTCCAATGGGACTCACCCATGACCCCGCTCTTCCAACTGGACTGTGCTCCAGCTATGGAGAAAAGTGGATTAATCTCCATGGTCCCATCATCTCTTTAGCAGTCTGTTAGTCTAGCCAAGGGCACAAGGAGGGCGAACAAGCACACAGAGAGGGGGTACTGCCAATATGTCAAATATCAGCTATTTTGTTTAATATATATTGGGTAACTATTTGGTGTGACTGTGGTGCGTAGTCAACTTGTGACACCCAGCTAAACTGAATCAACATGGGGCTGGGTGTGGCACGCCCACCTGAGGATTGCTGCCTGGAGCATAAGAGGCAAAACTGGAGAGGAAAATGTCTGTTGAGGAGCTATTGGTTCTCCTGGGGCTGTTGGTTCTCCTGGAGGGGCTTGTCATGATGGCTTTCTTGATCTGAGCTTGGCTATTCTCATCATTGAAGGAACTCAGGATCTGGTTGTCACTGAGAATTGCTATGGTTCACTTTGGAGGAGCTCTGGTCCTTACTCTGAGTATCACTTCCTGGCTCTGGAGCAGAAGATGATACGCTGTTCAGTCTCCTGAAGAAGCTTATCATGCTGGCTTTCCTTGTATGAACTTGGCTGTTATCACCAGAGGAGCCTGGGACCTTGCTGTTGTGAGGATGGCTGTGGTGCTTTTCAGGGGAGCTCTGGTTCTTACCTTGAGCACTGCTTCCCTCAGCCTGCCATCATAAGTCCTGCAATCCACTGGTATGGACTTTCTAGCCTCCTTCATTGACCTTTGGGCCTTCCCAGCACAGATGGTGAAACAGACCTGCATGAGACATTGTTGTAGGTTCTCTGCCTCCCGTTGGACTTGTAGCAGGCATTGTGTGGTGGGCTCCAGGTCTTCAGCTGAACTCCTGCAGGACATTGCCCTGGGAACCAGGCCCTCAGCTGGATTCCTTGGGTCTTTAGTGTGTGGATAATCTCCTGTGCTCTCTTGACCTTGGCTTTTTGGGTGACTGTGACTATGGGTGGTGAGTGGAAAGAATGAATGCAGAGCTTACTAAAGTAGATAGAACCAAGACAGGGCATGGTGGTGCATGCTTGTAATCCCAGTGCTTAGGAGGCTGAAAACAGGAGGATCATTACAAGTCCGATCTGTGATGTGAGACCCTGCAGACCCTGTACTAAGTACATAAAAATAAATAACTAAATAAAGTAGATGGAACCAGGTATTAAGTGCCATAAGAATCCAGAAAATGGTGAAATCATACTGAGTTAAAACCAATCAGGATCATAAGGAAGTCTGTATCTGACAGAGCAAGAAGAGAAGTGGGCAAGATTATCTGACTGAGAGCCTGAAGTTATGCAGACTTTTAAAAAGCATAATTCAAATCCTGTTTCTGTAATGCACCCCTACCAAGTTAGCTTCCCTGCAAAAGGATCTGGCTTTAGAAACTGAGGTCCTGATGACACTGGAAGTCAGGTGCATGTAGAGTTTAGTTAAATGGATGTTAGATTTAGATAGATCTCACTCAAAGTCCCAACACTGCTGATTAGTAATGTTTGGCATAGAGCAAATCTTTTGAATTTGTGCTTTCCAGATTTGTCACTTGCAAAATGATGATCATGACGATAATGATGCCAACTCTATAGATGTTTTGTAAATTAGGATATCATGTGAAAAATGCATTGCCTAGTGCTTGGCACAGGGTAACATAAGTGCTAGAAAAGTTATATGGTATTATAAGTAAATCCATGACTGTTGAAACAGAGCAACATAAGGTTAGTACCATAGGGTACTAACCTTACATAACCTTATGCCTTCCTAGCTGTGTCAAATCTTGGAAAATTTTCAAATATTTCTAAATCCTATTTCTATCCCTTCTTTACAATGCTGTGAGGACTGGGATACTTACTAGCATAAAATACTTAACTTTAAAGTAGAATAGAGAATAGACATAAACATGTTATTTGCATGACTGTTTTCTAACAAAGATCTTAAGCAAACATAACGATATAATGAGTACATTTCATTTGATAATGAGGTGCAATTTTGCAGAAATTGGGTGAGAGTGTCAAGGGCTGCGGTCATTAAGAACCATGTGCTTCGATAAGCAGCCCCTACCTCCCTCCTCGGTTTCCCCTTTTCACTCTGCTTTCGCCATGCTTGCCTCATTTCCACAGGGGATTCTTAAGTCCTGAATTCTTCTTCTTCTTTTATGTATTTAGTACAGGGTCTATAAGGTCTATGTAGATTGGACTCACAGTGATTCTCCTGTTTTGAGTCTCCCAAGTACTTGGATTACAGGTGTGCCACCACACCCAATCTCAATCCCAGTCTCAGTGTGCCCTAGGGGCAGGGCCAGCACAGCCCTTGGGATCAAACCCCAGCCACTGTGCTCTTCCTAAGCAGGTGATTTAGTTTGCTGATCTATCTGGCCGGCTCCATCCTAAATTCTTCTAATTCTCTTATCAGTGTTTCCTTCTCTCACAGATTTCCAGTACAGTCCTAGCTCCTTCAAGGAGCCTTGTCACTACCCTGAGCACCTGCTACATTGTACTCTTCTTTGCCACTTGAGCACTTACTGCTGTTGGCAGTTGGCCATGATTTGCCACTTTGAGTATTATTTGCCTCCTCTCACTAGAACATGACAGGGCCTTTATCTTACTTGTTCCCTTTAAACCTTTCCCCAAACAGAGTAAGCTTTCAGTAAATAAAATGAATGAGGAAATGGAAGACTTGAACACAATGGCTGAGATATTTTTGGTGTATTATACCAGTTTCTCTTCCCTTAGCAAAATCAGAGTGGCACAAAAAACTTCTCCTCCCACTGCAGTCCAGAGCAGGGAAACAGCTCATGCAAAGGATGTACCTCAAGAGAGTTACTTTCTTTAAATCCAAGTGCTCCCAAATCTAAATACAGCTGCCCCAGGGTATAACAGGGATGACAATAGAAAGACAAGGAAGTATTGAAGGCTTTGAACACAAGTTTAGAACACTGAGTCATAATATAAGCAGATGGAAATATTTTTTTGGCTCCTGGTCCGAATTATTCATTGATGTAAGATATATTCTCCTTAAAATGGCTTGGCCTTAGAAGAGAATCAGTGGGCAACACAGAAAATATGGATGCAATGGATCATGATAGCTTAACAGTTGAGTCTATAAAAATTCCAGAGGTCCTACCGGGCTAAAATATTTACCAGTTCCTCAGAGAGGAGGAAATGTAAAATAGCACATGTGTTACTAAGAAATGTCCAAAAGACCTAAACTAATCCAAGTCCCAAGTTCAAGACAATTTTTCATTTTTAACTTAGGATGAAACCAAAATGACAAGGAGAGTCAAGATTCTAAAATCCAGTGTGCATGCATCTGGTAACCAGCACCCTCTGGGAGAAATGCTTCCTCCATTCGTCTTATTCTGCTCCGTTTGAAGCATGTGTTACCACACCTAAAGTCTTTCTTTCCACTTTTAGAACTCTCAAACTTAATAGGCTCAAAGTTGTTCTTTTGTTAAGGGGAAAAATTATGTGTTTGTGTATATGTGTGTGTGTGTGTGTGTGTGTGTGTGTGTGTCTGTGGTTTAGCAGCAACTGGCCTTCTAAAAGAAACCAGCTGGAGTCAGTGGAGCCACAATGGCTCCATTTGTCAAATTACTATGCCAGTGAGCTAAATAATGCCTCCACGGATAGGAAAGTTAATCTTTTCTTCCAAAGAGCCCCAGTTCCACCCAGGAGGTGGCTCATTTGCATTGCAGGAGCTGACTCTGGCTTAATATGCTTCCACAGCAGTTAGGTTCATAGGTTAACCATATGGTGTGTTAATAACAATTTCTTTTTATCCTTTCAAAGTTATTTTCATTTCATTAGCTAGCCCTTGCTCTTTAATTATTCTCTGTTTAGGCTTTATTGCCACAATCATCAAATTTCCCATGAAGAGAAAGCGTTGCTTCTTACAAGCCAGTGTGCACACCCATGAGCGTGAACAAACCTCAACCACAGGCCTGGGCTTCTCTGTGCTTCCCCATGACTGTGACTTCAGAGAGGCTTTGCTGCATCACACTGATCTTGCTTTTCTTTCTTCCTGCTTAGGCTTTTGGCTATCATCATCTTCCATCACTCCTTGCACATTTGCAGGCCAACTTACCCCCTACCAGCAGGCCCCATACAATGACTATCTCCCTTTTGGAATCCAAGATTTCACAATCCTCCTGTAGCTCCTGCCTTTAATTAAATTCTAGTCCCCAGCCTCAGCTGCCAAGATTCATAGATACCCTGAAAGGTTCAACATTAATTAATCAGGGCTCAGCAAAATCTCCAAGCGGGAATACTAGAAGAATAAAGGTGGTAAGATTGTAACATATGAAAATTCTTAACAGTTCTATGATGATGCTCTTGAGGAACAAGAACAGGCAGAAAAATAATTAGTGTAAAGAAAGGTGAGCATTATAAGTGACCCTAACAACAAGCACTCCGTTAAACTTATATTTATACATTTAAATTATATGGTCTCTATTTCTTCCCATTTTGCCTCTCCACAAGAAAGTAAAAAAAAAATGGAAATGACACTCAAATAAATGAAACGCTCAATATAGTTTTGATCAATTTTAAAGTCATCGGAAGATATTTTTCTGATAGTAATATATTAACTAGCCTCACCCTTAAATGCTCTTAATTTTTAAAATTCTAAGAAATTGCAAACAAAAAAAAGCACTAGTGACAACTCAAAGTATGCAGTAGAAATAAGAAAATAACTTGATCTAAATCGAGTGAGCAATGGCTCTCAAAGACAGAGCAGGAGTTAGCAGTTAGCAAGGCCAAAATGGATCTGATGGATTAACCCCTTCAATAACTCTGAAAAGTAATCCCTCTTCCATTTTCTCCAGTATCTCTCATGATGGGGAACTTGTTCTCCTAGGAAGAGACCATGCATTTTTTAACTGATTCTTGAAAATGCTGTTGCTTCCACTTGCTACAGTGTTTTGAGACTTTCTAGACTGTTTGCTGGAATTAGGAGATACTCTGTACTGTCAAGCTTTCTTTTTTAGGTGAGCATTCCAGATTTGCAGTTATGAATGCATCCTAGAGTGTAGAAAGCACTCTAGAACTTAGCATGCATGAGCTGTAGTCTGGGATTTGCCCAAGGGGCTCATGAGCTTCTGGAAGGACTGTAGAACATAATTCTCTACTTTATTTCTGGTACCTGTCTTCACCTAGAATAGTAATTGCCTGGCCTACAAAAGACCTATACCAAGAGCAAAACCTTGCTCTACAAACCACAGGAAGTCTTTAAATTGGTTCCATACAGCTATCGCCTAGACCAGCAGAATTTTCATACTAGGGCAACACTGGCTGCTTCTCAAAAGATCAAGGAAAACATTTGAGAAGAACTTGTGGGACTTCTATTCAGCACAAATTCTGAGTCAGAATTTTTTTTTTTTAATGTACTTGGTACAGGGTATCACTACACAGCCTAGACTCATAGTGCTCCTCCCATTTTCAGCCTTCCTGGGGCTGGGATTACATGCTGAGTCAGAAATTAAAAGGCAAAATTCTCTCTGACCAAAAGAGAAAGAGAGAGTGTGGAGAAAGAGAGAGAGAGTGTGTGTGTGGAGAAAGAGGGAGAGAGAGGGAAAGAGAAAGAGACAGACAGACAGATGGACAGACAGACAGACAGAGACAGAGAGACAGAGAGGAAGGAAGGAAGGACAGACGGATGAAAGGAATTTAGTTTTTAGAAATTCAACTCATAATTTCTGGTAGATTACATAAGATTAAGATATTAAGACTATCGATTACTTTGAATACTTTTTAAAACCTCTAAATTGTCCTCTTACGAGAATCAAAACAGCTCTTCTTATTTCAAGCATTTGCCTATGATCTCTGAATTTTCATTTCAAAGTTATCTCAGCATGTGTTTTCTATTAATAGATCTACTAAAACCACATTCATAGTTTTTATTTTTAGTTTTCTTTAATGTTCTAATACAGTAAGAAGGACAAATGTAATTCTTCCAGTTTTTAAAGCCTTCAATGTAATTTCAAAATGCCACAAATCACACTACACACACACACCAACCTTACGTACACTGAAACCATCATGCCACACACTATCAACATGTAAGCTGTATCCTTTTCAGCCACTCTTTTTTGAGCATCTGCTCTGTTTCAGTGTCAAAACAGCATAGAAAGTTTTGCCCTGGAAGTTTTATATAAGGTAGCACATTTGATCTTCTAATGATGAGTGCATCGCTAGCACTCAAAACGTACAATGAAGAAACAGAACGGCTACGAGGTTAATAACGATAGTCACTGTCACAGAACCAGTAAGTGATGAAATCTGGATGTGACCTAATTCTCTCTGATATTCACTGAATAAATTATTGAATTGATACAGTCATGAGGGGATGAAGGCTGTGCCAGATATTTGATGACATATAATGCAAATCTAGAAATGTGCCAGGCATTAATAATGAGCAAGATTATTACTTTTTAACCTTCTCTACATTCATAGATGGGTGCTTCAGCTGTCCATTCCTACTCATTCCCAGTGAGGGTAGAAATGTACCCAGATAAAATACAGTAGGTCATGATCCCAGTGAAAATAAGGGGAGGAAAATAGAAGTAGTATAGAAGACTCCCTAAGTGGAAATATCTTTGTGGGAATTTTTCTTTGACAGATTACAGATCTGAGATGATTATTCATTCATTTACCATTTATTACACTACTAAATGGAGGACACTGGGTTGTGTTAAAGAGACACGAAAAAGAGCTGTAATCTATACATGCCCTGCCCTGTAAAAGCTCTTAATATACTGAGGCAGACATATAAATGAATAAGTAATGAAAAGAACTACTTCATACCCATCTAGGGCAGTTACTGTGCCTGGTTTCTCATACAATTGTCTAAGTTACAATGCATTTATTATATACAATAATTCTATGAGACATGTGTTGTAATCATTAATATATGATAGAAATTATGAGTTGAGTTTACCAACCAAATTTATGATGCTAGGAAGAGGTAGATCCTGAGCTCTAATTGCCATCCTCTGAAATAGCATGCGTTGTAATCGAAGGCTGTGTCAGGAAAACTACATTCCAAGGAAAATTGGGAATAAAGGTGCAGTCTCACATCCACCCCAATGGAAGAAAAATCTGGAGATTTCTAAGTGAAGGTGTTAAGATGTGACTACACTCCTAGAAGCTTAGTACTTTATCCCATGTATTTCTGTGCCATTTAGGAAATGGGAGGCAGTGGGAGGTCAGTGAACTCTACCTGTACATGTAATTGGTGCTACTGATATGGGAAATATACGGTGGTTTCTCAACAAGTCAAAAGTTGAATTACCAAAACTCTCAGCAATCCTTCCTCTGAGTAAATAACCAAAGGAAATAAAACCAACACCTAGAAGAGACAACTGTACTTCTGGGCTCTTTGTCTTGTGATATCTAAGACATAAAAATAGCCCAAGTATCTGTTGAGAGTTAAACAGACAAAGAAAGAGTGGTATGTGAATAAAATTATACAGCCTTAAGCAAAGCCTTCCTGTCACTTCTGGCAATGTGCATAAATCTGGAGAATATTACAACAAAGTAAAATAAGCCCAAATTGGAAAGGAAAAAAAAAAA
>NDGM011005252.1:0-10636 GCA_002564305.1 Octomys mimax
ATTGGTAGTGGTCTTTTTTATTGGTAGTGGTATCTTAAGAGATGTTTGCCTTACTATATTTTTTTCAAATTTATCATGAAAAGAAAGTGATGTGTATGCATGTAGCCCCCATCTTCGTAATGACTGGACATGTTGGTTGCTAGGTAACCAGATACTGTGAGCAAAGCAGAGCTCATGGCATATAGCTCTGATTGAGTAGAAATGCAGAAACCTGCTCAGGAGGGTGGTCCTCCAAAACTCCTCATGTTTTTGCTGAAGCAAACAGAATTATTATTGCATGACAAAGTACCACTTAGCCTTATGGAACTTCCTGGCCATTTCAGTTTAATCATTGCTATAAAGAACCCATAGGTCTTGCGTGCTTATTTTTACAAAATTATGTGGTGTCTTTACTTCTCTGGATCTAAACATTTTTCTCCAGGATCCTGTCCAGCTTTTAATCTTGCTAGATTATTAAAATTGATCTCACTACTTATTTAAACTGAAGTGTTAATTCTTTCTTCTTTTTTTAAAGTATTTTAGTACAGGGACTATAGGGTCTCACTTCACAGATTGGACCTATAGTGATCCTCCTATTTTCAGTGTCCCAAGCACTAGGGTTACAGACATGTGCCACCACAGCCATTCTCAGTCACAGTATCAGCACACCCCAGGGGTGGGGCCAGCAAGGCACACAGGGGATCAAACCCTGATCCCTCTGAAGTGTTAATTCTTAATGTCCTAAATTATAATATTTCTATTTTAAAAATCCTTTTATTTTGCCTTAAAATGCTACATCTAGATTATAGTCAGGCCAGACAACGCAGCTCAGAACTGCATCACTGTGAGGTTAAACTAAGAAGTTACTCTTCAGATACTTTAGTTCCAGCAAATGAATTCTGTTAAGTATTAGGCTCTAGGGCAAGGTTAGAGAAGTGTAGCTCAATCCTGGGACATTTCCTATGTGCCCTCTGGGTTGTCTAGTCATGCTAGAGAAAGGAGACAGCATTCTGGCTTCATATAAAAGGAGAGAAATGTGAACCAGTTCTTACGTGTACTGTAGAGTCTTTCAGCAGGACATGGAGGGTCTCTGGGCTATGCAGGAAGCAGCATCAAGCTGGCTTTGGGAAAGCTGTATTCAATAGGAGGTAGTTTCCCAGGGAAGGAAGGCTGATGACTATTGCATGCTCTCCCAGATAATTCACACTTACAATTAATATAAAGCCCTGTTTTGTAAAGAAGCCTTTCAAATTTTGTTTTCTATCTAAATGTATCTCCTTTCCCATATGTTCTATCAATTCAATAGATCTTCCCCAGAGGGCACAACAATTTATTTATGGAAGGGCTGCATTAGTTTGTAGTTAGATATTAAACAGTATGGTTTAGTACTTTAATCAAGATTAATATCAAGATTAATACCTTTCTCTATAGAAACTTAGCTAACCAAGGAAGGGAAATAGAAGTTGTTCTCCCATTGCGCTTGGAAACACGGCGCTCTACACACAGAACAGTAAATGTTCGGAGCAGGGGTGAGTGGACTTACGAGTCATGTCAGGGAGCTCCCTCTTCTACTGCTGTGGAGTGAGAAGACAGCCCAAAGTTTACTTTTGATAATGATAAAAGAAAAAATAGTGCTTTCTTAGCATACTGTGTTTCCCTGTATAAATCTGTTCCATATTTTCTATAGCATATAGAAGCTATCTACAGCAGATTCTCACAGGTTCTACAGCTCACTTTTGCTTAGTGTGTTTAGCACAAAGCAGATCACAGGAGAAAAATCCTAATTTTTTTGAGGGGGGCCCATCTATAGTCACTGAAATACTTTCCAAAAGTACTACTAAATTATTTTTAGTGGAGGAAAGGGCTGTCCATCCCTAAGTGCTTACTTTATGCTTGCCTTTATGTTCACCCCTCAACCTATATCAACAGTTTTAATCTCTCGCCAAAATGGTAAAGTCCTACAGAAAAGAATGCCAAGTTCTTATATGTTAATTGGTATTTTCTAAGCTCATTGTAAGTGATAGAACTGGACATTAGCCCAGGTCACATTGATTCTAAAGTCATATTTTCCTACCACCCATCTCTTTCCAAAATTTTACCCTTAGAACTGATTTATGTACATGCACTGTTTTTAAAGTTCATCATTGCCAATCAATTTCTATGCCATCAGAGAAATGATTTGTCAGTTGCAAACACAAAAATATTTTAACAATACTCATTTACTTGAGTGGTACTACTGAAATTTATTATTCTCAACTGGGATAGCATTAAGCAAAATGTTTCAAAAGTAGAAAAATATTTTGATTGATTGATTGGTCAGTTTTGGAAGAAATCATGCTTTGTTGCCTCTGAAGCAAAGAACCTTTCTGATCGGTCTCTTTCGTCAGAATCTATTAAATATTGAGGCTTTGTGACTAATTTTGACTCTGGTTGAAGAGTACCCTAGAAAGGGCCAAGTAGTTTGTGAAAAGTGAATGCACTTGGATCAAATTAAAATTGAGTCTTTTTTCCAGCCTAGTTTCTAGATAATGCTGTTATATACAATGTGAGATATTGTGGTAGGCCCTTACCAACAGAGAGGAGGATTAGTGCCACTTTCGTGCAGTTTAAAAAAAAATTTGATTCTTCTAATTTCTAAATTGGGTTTTCCCTCTACTTAAAAAATAATGCAATTGCTACAAGACATTTAAGTGTTAATTTTTATCTCACTAAGGAATTAGTAAATGTTTTCTATATGTTACTCTAGAAGTATTGAGAATCTAGTAACTTAATTTATACCAAATTAATTCGGTTTTGTGAAAGGCCTGCCGTTGCTAACTTGCCACTGTACAGAGAAGGCAATTTACTAATGGGGCTTCATGAATGGTGGCTTATGGATTGCCCAGCTTTATCCAGTTCGCTTATGCAGGCACATCCACATATGAGCCAGTACGTGGGAAGCATTGAATTTTTAATCAATAGAAGCATACATTACTGATATTAAATAAATAAATGTATCACACAGCATCAAAGTGACAATCATTGCATATATGCCAGTCACTGATGTATCATGACATGCAAGTGAGCAGAGCAACAGCAAAACATTCTGCTTTGTGGAATGGACAATCTAGTGGGAGAAGCAAGCATGGATTAAGAAAGCATTTAGAGCAAATGCCTTCCAAGCTTAGGGATACCTGGGTGATAGAAAGCCTGGCATATTCAAGGAACATGAACAAGAGGACTATGGGCCTTGAGGAACCAAGAACAGGTGCAACTGAAAAGGCATATGGGAGCTAGATCATACAGTGTTAAAGGGAATTTTTGGTGAGATATGCAACATTTGAATAGAAATCTAAACAAAGTAAACCATGTTGAGAATCTTAGCCTTTCTCCAAAGAGCAAGTACTATGTCACTGATGGGATTTAAGTAGAGAGGCAGCATGATTGGAAAACAATAGAGAAAGGATGATAGGGTACTACAGAGATAAGGAGAAAAAAGAATAGAAGCAATGGACAAGCAAGAGAATGACTGATTTTGCCTAGGAGAGTTAGTGGCTCTCATTCTATAGGGGACATGGTGGAATTTGAATAAATTTTATCATTACAACTGGTGGTTATTTCTATGTGGATCTAAGTGTTGATGCTAGATTTGAAAATAAATCTGAACTTAGAGAAAGAAAAAAATGCATTTATGCCTTTATCTGTTTTGCTTAAGCTACTTTTTTTTTTTTTTTTCATTTTTGGCCATTCCTGCCCAAGTAGAAAATCACTCCAGCATTTTCTGCCTCGTAAGGCCTTTGTAAAGAACATTTATAAGAAAGGTTTAGGTGTGTAAAGTGCTAAATGACATAATGCATATGCTGTGGGTATTCTGTGACAGATTAATTAAACCCTATAAATACCATTTTTCCCAGGCTAGACGATACGCTGCTACTGTGTTTCCAAAGTCCTACCATGAGCATAAGGAAATCCAACAGAGCCCACACTATAAATCATGTATTTTAGAATTTAGGTAGCGTGTGAAATTGATGTTAGTTGACATCTTAGTTGAAGTCCTCTGAGAAAAATCTAAACTTCAGCAATATGCACTGTGCTCTATACTCAAATACGTGCTGTAATACTACAAGTGTATAGGTTCATTCCTAATTCATGGTTGCCAAGTCTCTCCGCAGCTCCTGAAGCACTCCCTTGCAAAACCTCAATAACAGGAAGGGGATGAAAGGCCAAGTCAAATCTCCTCTAGTTCCAACCACTTACAGAATCTGTGGCTTGAAATTTCTCCCTTTTCTGAATCAGGAGCCAGCAAGTCTCTAATATGTTTGAGACTCCCTGCATGCCCTCAGTCTCACTTCCCACCACTTACCTCTCAATCAAACATCATCAGTATTAAATTATAAATTCCAGAGTTTATCAGTTATAAAGTGTGCATTTCTTGCATGCTGTAATAAAATCTTCCGCAGTCCCACTCCTTTCTATGCAAAAGGTGAATCACCCTTTGTCTGCTGTATCCCTGCTGTACCTGCTACCTGCTTGGTGGTTACCTACAGGTCTATTGGTTATCAGATGGACCTATGGCTGCAGTATTGAACATAGCACTTGTGTGGAATAAGCAGCTGTAGGTGAAGTAAGTTGGGAAGTGTCACTGAGTCTTGCCATTGACCCTGCACACTCACCTCACTGCTTCTCACCATGGACACCTGTGTCATCTCAGGAGGGATGAACATTGTACCATGAGATATTTGGGAGGAGAGATACCACATTCATATGGCTTTGATTGGAGGATGTTGTTATCATTCTTCCATTTTATTATTATTACTATTATTATTGTAAGAGTAAGGAAGATTTATTGAGACAGGAGTAACTCCTGAGAGACAGGGTGGTTTCTTGAACTGCTTTGCAACTGAGGCCCTTTGTCAGCAGTAATTTATAAAACAAAGTCACAATATGGTACAACGTCCTTCAAAATATAAGCAACATATATGGTTGTATAGCCACTCAGCTAATATTGTTCCCAAAGATAGATGAGTCGTGTAACAAGAGTACATGGAAAGAACATAGGCATTTTGGGAAAGAAGTGGGTCTTGATGCTCTGGTCATCCACCTAGGGCTATTGGGACTTAACTGATTTAATGGCATCAATTACGATATAATCTAAAATTTCCATTCATCCTTAAGGAAATATGAAAACTTGGCTATTGTGACTTCAATTTTCAGGACTTGCCTTCTTCATATGCACCTCTAGCCAGTTTTGGTGTGTTCTTATCTTAATATTTGATGTGTGTGTGTGTGTGTGTGTGTGTGTGTGTGTGGTACTGGGGTTAGAACTCAGGACCTTGTGCTTGGCAGGCAGGTGCTTATGCCACTGAGCTATCTCCCAGCCCCTCTATTTTATTATTCCCTGCTGTTGATCTCTATACCTCATTAATGAATTAACCATTCTTATAGTCATATAAGTTCAGGAAAAAGCAGTATGCATAGGGTTCACTCCTGACATGCTTTCATAGATTCAAGAGAGGTTTTGAAACATATCCCTCTACTAGTGAAAGGGAGCCTACTGTATTTAATGTTTGAAAAGCCACACAACTCCAGGTGAAGACAAAGACAGTAGAATTCATATATATATATATATATATATATATATATATAATGTATTAAACGTTAGATCACTGTTATCTCAAATGTTAGTATCTCTCATTACAAGCTAGATATGGAATATGTAGAGTATTCATTGGTAGTATGTTATTTGTTTCTAACAGGAGTTTTGCTTTTTAATTGTTAGTGTTAATTATGCTTCAAAACAAGAAAACAAACATTTTATTTCTTTGTTTTGTCAAAGGTGTTCTTTGGGCACTTTTCTGACTCGCTCTGTCCATATATAAATAAACATTTTTAATGGATTAGTTTTGTCAGGGGGCTATAAACTCTGGATATCTGACCTTTGCTAATCATTGTGTGGCCCAATGAAATAAAGCACACACATTGAAGCAGTGAATAAGATTTGGGGTTAGTAAGTTTGATGGAATCACAACCAGTAATTTTAAAATGTGACTGAATTCTTCCCACAATTAAAATCTTTCATTATGCTACTTCAAAGCTAATTTCTTTCTTGTTTTTTCTGAATAGTTGCTTCCATTAATCTCACTCTAGGTAATGATGGTAATGATACAATTATATGTAATCATTGCCTGAATTCAATAGGCGACACATCAGTGCCTTTGTGGGGTGATTGTACAGCTCACTGCAATCCTTGGATTTGGAGCATTTCCATCATGCTATGCCAAGATCAGATTCAAAAGTCTCTGACATTTTGCATAGCATCAGTCAAGCGGGGGCTCCAACTGTCGCTTGCAGCAATTGGGCAAACTCACCCATCTGGTTTGTGCCAGTTGAAGCTGGGGATAACAGTGAAAGGCGCCTGAGCAGGGCTTACTGTTTACATCATTTCCAAAGCACTTAAAATGTTCAGGGAAAAAAAAAAAGAAGATGAAAGTGAACTTTGTGAAAGGCCTTCAAGTGTGCAGGTGCCCAATTGACTTACACTGCTAATGACACAAATCATAATCGAAGTAAATTTATTACAGTTTTATGCCAAGTGAATATTTCAAAATTTACAATTTATTTTCCTAACATTTACAGTTAATAGTGCTCATGGTTATCATTCAGTATTTATCTGTTCCTCCGAGTGCAAGGAGGCAGAGGTACACTTCAAATTCTTCCTTTTTAGGCTATGTAGACAGGAATTTGCTTCTTGTGTTCTGAAGACACATTTTAGGAAAAACATGTTTATTCAAGTTAGTTCAATTAAGAAATAATAATTTTCCGCATGTTCTGATGTAGCACTAAACACATCCATATCTTCTAGAATGAAATAATGGACATGTGGTCTTCAGTTACTAGGTTAGCTACAATCCAAAATCACTTAAATTTTTCTGTCTTTCTTTACTTTTTTTTTTTCCTTTTTCCTTTCACTTCCTCAGGAAATACAAAGATTTTCTTGGCCTCTGGTAAATATTTCCAAGGCATGATTTTATACTGACCTATTAGGTTGATTTATCACTTCTTTGAAGAGGACAGCAAACAACAGCGGAATGTGATGTGGACTACAGTGGGTGGGATGGCAGTCTCATTGAACCAAACCAAGAATAAGCTGTCTTAATTCCCTTTAGCCACTATAAATAGATCTCCTCTCTATGTAATTCTAAAACAAACCTTTGACCTACTCATGCAAGCTTCCTAATTAACATCTACTAGTTTTAAAGGTATGTCAGATTTAACTTAGCCAAGTCAGCAAATGTTCCCTCTGAACCATAATTTACTGAGTTTATTCATATCTATAAACAGACTACTGTATCTGTAAATAGTGGTTCAAATTAAAACAAAAGGCCAAACAGCTAAGCTCCCTTGCTACTTCTTTTGCTCACTCTCCCCACTGTGCTGTCAGTGACCCTAGAACTTTAACATCTGAAGCATAAGACCTTTTCCACTGCTCACCTCTGCCACCACCACCTCTGTGCATGGCCATCTGTCCCCTGGAACACTGGAGTTACTGTACAATTGATTGTGTCTTTTCCTTGCCATCTGTCACAGTGGTTTTCTTCAAACATTATTCTCATCATGCTTTTCCTAAGGAAAACTTACAAAACCCAAATGCCTTAAACTGCCTTCAAAGTCATTGATTTACTTTCTCTTCTTGCCCTTCTCATCTTGCCATACCCCGTCCATTACTACTCTCCAGCCATATCACGTTCTTCATGTATCTATTTTTGTAGTCAGCCCCCACAGTTGTTCTTGCCACAAGCTGTTGCACTGCATGTTCCCTCTGACTGGAATCCCCCATGCTAGACCTCAGAGAGAAGCTCTCTCTGATCCGTAGTCATCTGTGTTTTACCTCCTTGTCTTAGTGCGCAGGGCCACTATCTCAGTTGATTCTGGATAAATGGCATAAACAGAGGAGCTTTTGTAACAGAAATTCATTTTTCATAGTTTTAGAAGTTGGCAGGTTCAAAGTCAAGGCTGTCCTCTGGGGAGTACATATGCTCTGGGTAGGAGAGGCGCTATCTGGCTGTGCTCTCGGGTGGTGGGAGGGATCAGGCAGCTTTCTGGAGCCTCCTCTGTAAGAGCTCTAGTCCCTTTCAGGAGCGATCCTCTCCCCATTGCTAACTACCTCCCAAATCCCAGAAACACATTGGAGTTTGGCTTTAAACATGTGAATTTTAAGAGGGCTGTACGGGAATGAACATTTAGATCACTTGGTACTTTATGGTCATTTTCTGTAGAGCTTTTATATGGTTTCTTGGGATCTACTAAGATAAGTATTTGGTTTTTCTACTCTTACCTCCCTTTCTTCCTATCTCCATCCTTCATTTCTTCCCTGTTCATTATGTGTTCCTTTCAAATCATGATGTGATAGGGTAGAAAGGATTTATAGATAAGTAGGAAAATGTCCCAGCACTCCTACAGAGCACCTTCTACATCTTGGAGGAGGTACATACATGGATAGCTATTTTTAAAAAAGAAGTAATTTATGGCACTGTACCATGAAGGTGATGATGTGGGGAGAGATGCAGTCCAAATCTCCTCCAAAACTAACTTCCATGCTTTTATTAGTGTCAACCTTGGAGGAGATCCTGACTTCTTCCAAAGGGTTGCAGACTAGTCACTGTGACACAGATGAAGTATCTGCTGCTAGCTCTGGCTATCTTATTTAACAGCTATTCTTAAAAACTTAGAATTTCCATTCTTAAGGTCTCCTCTGCCGCCCTCTCTCATATCACCCATAACATGATGGTATTGGCTACTATTCCTTTATTTGCTTCCTGATGGTCAGGCTATAGTCTTTGCTATTACATTGACTGATCTGGCAACTTCTCACCATTGCTTCATGGGCCAAAGCATCATAGGGGTTGTTCATGTAGCTCACCAGTGTGTTTTATACTAGCCAACCTCATGCCAATAGTGCTCCCTGTAAGTACCTATAGACACCAAATCTGAGTTTTAAATTTTTTTTTCTGCTTTGAGGCTCTTCCCAATTATTATTATTATTATTATTATTATTATTATTATTTTAATCAAGAAAGCATCATAGGGTGTGTAGTTCTAATATGGCTTTGGGGGCAGGATAAGATTACCCTTACTTTTCCAGCCAACATTTCCAGAGAACAGTATCCAAACCACAGAAACAGTTAATTAAAATCTCAGAGGAGAATCTTATTAGAGTCCATTAGATCAGCTAATTATAACCACCAGGTCAACTTTTCTATTTCATCTGAACTGTGCAAGCTTTTCCTGAGTACAAAAAAATCAATTGGGCATGATCCGTGAACAGATCTTACACTGCGTGCCACTCTAAGAATGTCATATGAGGTAGACTTTAGAGAGTTTAGTAAAACTGAACTAATGCCCCCAATTGAGGTCTTGGCATGAACGCTCCTTGCTAAAAATATTTGGCAATTTTTTTTTTCATATTTTAGGGAAGGGTCTATAGGGTATTCAGTGTCTCACTGCTAGATTGGATTTACAGTGATTCTCCTGTTGCTAACCTCCCAAGAACTGGGTTTACAGGCGTATGCCACCACACTCAGTCCCAGTTGTCCTCTCAGCACACCCTGGGGGCAGGGCTGGCACGGCAGGCCCGGGATCGAACCCCTGACCCCTGCTCCTGCTTGCAGACACTTTAATCTGCTGAGCTATTTGGCCGGCCCTCCTTGGCCATATTTTTGACAATCCCTGAGTCCTTCATACAAATTCCCCTTGAGAGTGAGAGTTTAGACCAGGGATGAGGAGCCTTTTACAGTTTCCAATGATAACAAACAGCTGGCTATGGTGCATGTCCATCCACACTAGTTTAAACTATGAACTCTGACTCAACAGTGCAATTTTCCTTATGTAATAGGACTCGAACTCAGGATGTTGCCCTTGTCAGCCAGGTACTTGTGCCACCAAGCTATGTCTCGACCCATGACATTGTTCTTGTTATACCCCTACCATGAATCACCTTGACTTTATGTGTAATTTTTTTGACTTATTCTGCGATGGCTCTTCTCATTCAGTTGACTGTCCTCTGTTTTATACTTAGTTATCTTAATTATAGACTACAATTAGTTCAAACACCCATTGAATTCCACTTTTCCTGAGCTCAACCACCTTCATTTTGATATTTTATTTATTTTTACTGAGACAGCATTTCACTACAGGCCAAGCTGGCCTTGAACTTTCTATGCAGTCCCAGCTGGCCTCAAACTCCCACAATCATTCTGCCTCACCTCGTGAATGTGCCATCACACCTAATCCAATTTTAACTTTTTAAATAAGCTGCTCAAACCTATTTCAAAAATTATTTTAAAAAAGTAGTTTCATCTAACCTAATTTTCTCCAGGAATATGAGGATGGCTTGATTTTCTCTTGTGGAATAGCAACTAAAAATTTTAAAGTAAGTTTGTAAATAAATGTAGGACATACACAACATATGTTCATACTGGTTTTTTATACCTTTTTGAAAAAAATATTCTGAGACTATTTGCCAATACCATGAGTGGTGAGCAGGCCCAACTAAAAACTAAAACTGAGTTCAAAGATTCAACACCATACTACTAACTAAAGCATTTTATGTGCACTGGCAGTGAATGACACCTAGAACTGAAATGGCTTTAGAATCCAAGGCCATTCTTTCTCAAATATA
>NDGM011005259.1:0-10609 GCA_002564305.1 Octomys mimax
AAAAAAAAAATTTGAAGGTGGCAAACAACAAAGAGCTCAGAGAGGAGATGTGGCTGCAGGTTCAGATAAGCCTCTCCCTTCCTTCCATGCTGACTATGAAGACTGGAGCTCCTCCTCTTCCTCTGAAGAAGTGGCACTCTCCTTCCTTCCTGAATTGTCTGTTTATATCCTTTAAGCTGAGTCACTCCAGGGCGGGGCCTCTCCACCCTGAGGAGGGCCCTGCACACCAAGGAAGGAGACCCCACACCCTAGGAAGGGGCCTCCAGGCCCTAGTTAGTGAAATTTCTCAGCCCATTTAGTTATGCTTTTAACTTCCCAAATTGACACAATGCATCAAGCACTACAATTCACCCCTTGTCAACTTGGCAACTAAATAAACCTGTTTTCAGATACAAAGACACGCTTATTAACATTTCACAACTTAAACATTATAACACAGGTTGAGCTATCATTAAGAATCACTATTGTCTATTGACATCATATTACATGAGAACCATAACATTCTGCCTCTTGCCCTCAAAGACTCATACACGCCCCTTTATGAAAAAGACACTTAGTCTATCTGCAAGAGTTGCCAAAGTTCTTACAGTTTTAGCAATGTTGAAAAGTCTAAGTCTCAAGTCTCCTCCAAGATCTAAAGAAAACTCTTAGCTGTGAACCCCTATAAAAATGAAAAGCTAAACACTTCCAACATTCAAAAGCACAAGAAAAACATTACACTTCCAAAAGGTGCACACAGCAAGGTACAAAGCCAAGTCCCAAATTGCACGGGGCAAACATTAAGTCCTGTACTTCCACGTTCAACACCTGAGGCAATCGTTGGCAAGTTGTGAGCTCCATTTGGCTCCACTTCTATAGCATTTCTTCTGGTTGTTGCTCGTGTGGCTTTTCTCTGGGGTCGGCTTTGCTCCCTCCTTGGAGCTTTCCTCAGATAACCCATCTACCCGGTTTTATCAAATTTCTGGGCTTTCTACTTAGTAGGCTTCTCACTCACTCACAGCTTTACATATTACCTTCCAAGGGACACAATGCCTGTACTTTCAGGCCTTCTCAAATCTAGGTGGAAGCCTTCTTATCCTCACAACTGAATTTTGCATGCATCTAAAACTAATTCCACATGTATGATGCCATGGTCCACTGCCGGCGGAAGCAGACACCAGGTTTTCTTCTCTCTTGACTGTAAAGGTTGAGTGCCTTGGTCAGTGAGCACTCTGACCCTAACTCTGAGGAATAATTTCTCTGTGCTCCTGCTGTCCTGAAACACGGTGTGGCCACTGCCTCCACTTTGGAACATGGTGCTCTGTTGCTTTTTTCCTCAAAGCAATGTTCCTCAACTTTGCAGTTCTGAGGCTGCAAAGGCAGAGACCTGCTGTTGCTTGTGATATCCTCAGGACATTTTTCTAGTCTCTTGATTTTCAACATAAATTTGACTAAAAGCCCCACACAATATCCATGTCACTGCCTCAACATTCAACAGTCTTGAAAGTTCTTTTGCCAGATAAACCAGTTCTTAATATCAGTTTAAGGTAACGTCTCTGGACATGAGCAAAATTCAGACAATCTTTCTTCCAAGCCAAAACACACATTGTCTAGAGTCTAACAATCAATGCAGTCTTTCTTTCCACCAGAAACCTCCTCAGCCTGGTCTTTACAGGCAGGATTTCTATCAATGTTCCAGTCTTCTGAGCGCTCTAGAATCTCCATACAGAACAGCTGATGGCATTCCAACACTTTCAGGTGACATCTCTGAACCTTTTCTACTCTTTCCATAAGCCATTTATCCAGGGTTAAAGGTCTACATAATTCAGAGCTTGCATCATTCTTTAGATTTGACTATACTTTACAATCTTTGAGATCATAGTTATTTTCTCTTCTTTACCTTGGTCAGAGATTCTTTGTGTAAGCAGACAACACAGTTATGATATTTAGTCTTCTTCATATGATCAAAATAATTGTGCATACTTTTACTAAATTCCTTGCATTTTAGAAGAGGAGAACTGGGAGAATTCATTGCATAACTAGTTCATGCATTTAATGGTTGCACTTCAGAGCATCAGTGCTGTTCATATTGTTGGGAGCCACAGGAAGCTAGGAAACTGATCCAATGTGTGTAGGTCAGACTGGGCTTCTTGCCTAAAGCAGACAAGCTACCTCAGTCCCAAGAACAACATCCTGTCGGGTTCAGGCCAGCTATTAGTCACTAGGTAACCTTGTGTCATGTGTTACAAACTTTGCAAAATTATAAATAAAGGATCATTTTATTGAGCACTGAGTTGGTCTTGCTCATCAGGCAGACTAGTGAGCGCCTAGACTAGCTTTTGTTTTTTTCATCGATCTTTCTCATTCCTGCTATCATGTCTCCCTGGGTAGAACCATTTGCAGTAAGACCAACAGAGCCCTACATTTGGCTCCCAACAGAGACCAGGCACAAGATAAATGTGGGCGGAGGAACCACTTCCAAAGAGCCCTCACAAGGGAGGGAAGTGGATTGATTAGAGCCAGTAGTAGTCCACACTGGTGTGCATTAGCCCTGGCACACCAGGTGTAAAACTTGGAGATGGGGCTCACTAGGACCAGGAGGGTTCACCAGGGCCAGAGAGATGAAGAAGCACGCAGAGAGAGGCTTGAGAGAAGCCTACCAGAGATTCAATTGCATTAACAATGGGAAAAGCAATTTCAAGAACCATAGATGTTGATAGATGTACATAGATGTGCATACTGATCTTTGTTATTTGTTTTGTTTTGTTATTGTATTTATGCTACTTTCTAAGACTACCACAAAGGACTCAGCATGGAGTACTGTTTTAAAGTCAAGTCCCAAATGGGAGAAGGAGGGTAGAACAAAGGTGCAGCTGCAGTTTAAACCCTCTAGTTTTTTTCAGTTAGATAAAAAAAAGGAAAAAGTTCTTTTGAATTTCAAGCAGTTGGCTCCAAGCAGCACAGCGCCGCTGGGGGGAGGGGCATAAACTGGGCTCTGGAGGCCCGGGCTGGGGGTCTTAGGCAGACCCAGAGGGGTCCCCAGCCACCTGCCATCTGTTTGCCCCATCCCGCCGCAAAGGTTGGTGCATACTGCCCACCACAGTCCTGTGCGCCTGGGGCTACGTAGGGGGGTCATGTCTGCGGTGCACTGTGGCCTTGGCACTGGCTGTGCACTTGCTGGCCTCACACATTTGTTGGGTCCAAAATAGTGTCTACGGATAGAATCTGGGCAAAACTGAAGCACCCAGAGAGTTTTACGGAGCCGCAAACCGCAGTCCTGTAAAAGGCAGCTCAGGAAAATTTCAGTCACAGATCGAAACTAAGTCGTGGGTCTTAATAAATCAATACCTTTTAAAAACATAAACAAAATAACATAAGCTGTTGCTACTTAATGGCCCTACTGGTCCCTTCACCTTGAGTTTAATAGAAATGTTAGGACAACAGATTATGGCCCCAAATGAATGGGAAGGAATAGCTAAAATGTTTAAATCCAGGAGACTACTTATTGTTAAAAAAAATTCTTTAAATATAACAAAAAGAAGAGAGAAAATGTGGTTTACACCTTAGCTATTACAAAAGATTTGCTAATTGGAAAGGATACTTTTACTAGTGCCAACAATCAACTGATCTTTACATTGCAACTATGTAGCAAACAGAGATCTGTGGTCCGGCTCTTATAAGGGTTTGCTCCCTTGTAAGAGTAAAATATCCCTTCATTTGGCTTCCATTAGGAAAAACCCTCATGAACCTTTCCAAGTTGTGCAGCAGGTCTGTTGCAAGCTCCTGAGAAGGTTGTCAGTGACAGGGAAGCTATCAAAATAACAGTTCAGCAGTTGGCCTTGGAAAACAAATTAAATGGTGTAGAAGCTCTAAGAGACCACAAAGAGCAGCCTCCGTTGTCTGAGATGATTCCGATTTGTGCAGATGTCAGCCCCTCATGCATCTAGAGAGCTATTTTTGTAACAGCTATTACTCAGGTTATTCATCCACAGTCAACAAAAAAGGGGAAAATGTAAGGTGGTTTGTTGCCATTGTGGGGACGGGGGACATTTATCTCAAAACTGCTCTGCGGTACCAAAGACAACACAGCCTTTATGTCTTTTCAGTGAAACCTTCCAGTCCACGTATTAGATGTAGACGAGGCTGTTAGGGGCCAGTGACTGCCAATCTAAAACTGAGGAGGAAGGCCGACCCATTCAAGCAAACTTCCAATGGGGCCGTCTTGGGCCGAGAAAACAACGATGGTGCTTTCCCCTCCCCCACCACAAGCGATGGGGAGGCTTGGACCTCAGCTCCTCCTCCAGATTCCTACTGACTCCTGACATGAGGCTCCACTTTATTTCTCCTGGAGTCTATGGACCTGTGCCTCAGTGTGCAGTGGGAATCCTACTAGGCCTCAGCAGTCTCATTTTAGAAGGTCTCCAGGTTTTGCCTGGTGAAGCTGATGCTAATTATAACAGAAACACAGAGTAATACACAGTTATTATTCAATTACACGAACCATTGCTAAAATCACTCCAGGCACTCCCATTGCTCAATGGGTAATTTTTCCTTTGGAAAAATTTGGAAAATTTATAAATAGGGGGAAACAATTCAAGGGTTTTGGGTCTCCCAATACTTATTGGGTTCAGCAGATTAAACAAAACTACCCAGAGAAGGAGCTGACTACTGAAGGAAAGGCGTGTAAAGGGCTACTGGGTGCAGGTGCTTCAGTTATTGCTTGGCATCACTGGCCTGGGCCAGGGCTCTGGGTGTGGCCACACAGATTCACAAGGCTGGGGGAGCCTTCTAACCCCAGCAGAAGTTGCTAAGTTACTAGTTTAGAGGGAAGCCTTAGGCCATTCTAGACATTGTTCTCCCTATTTCCTCCCCTGTATACTGGTCAATCTCTCAGGTCCTGACATATTATGGGGTCTGGGAACACTTTTGGCCAGTCCTAACTCCCTGGTGGCTCATCAGATGTTACAACAAGGTTTCTGTCACAATCAAGTGCTTGGTAAAAATGCTCAACGGAGAAAAGAATCTCTAGTCATACACTGGTGAATAAACACCTGATAGCTGGGCACCTAGAACTTTCTCATAGCTCTTGCAATACCCCAATATTTGTAATAATATATATGTATATCAAAATATATATCAAAAATGTGGAGGTTACCCAGTCCTATAGCCATCCCTTTGCATTTTTCCCCTCATGGTGATTGTTTTAAAAGACTTTCTTTTCAATCCCTCTCTACCCTGAAGATAAAAAATCTTTTGCTTTTAGTTTTCCCTCTATAAGTAATCAGGCCCTATGGTCTGTTTTCAGTGGTGTTGCTTACACAAGGTATTATGTATAGTCCAACCCAGGGCCAAGAGTTCGTGGCTGCAGCCCTTCAGTCAGTGTGACAAGCTTGTCCATCGGCATACATTACCCATTACATAGCCGACATTCGCTGGCCTGTGACTCTCTATCCACATTACAACAAATGTTTATTCAATTAGATAATGCCCTCCACAATGCAGGTTTAGTAATAGCTACTAAAACTGTGGCACCTTTTTCCCATTTGGGACACCTTATTCAACAGAGACAAATTGTGACCCCAACTGTTCAGATCCAGGTTAGACATGCTGTAACCCTAAATGATTTTCAGGCTCTACTTGGTAACATTAATTAGCTCCATCCAGCTCCAAAGCTAACTACCCATGAGTTAAGTCCTCGTTGACATTCTCAAGGGAGACTCAGCCCGTACTTCTAAAAAGAACACTTACGCCAGAGGCTAAGACTGCCTTAGATGAAGTTCATCAGGCTCTTTCTAATGCTCAGCTCTCTAGAGTTGACCCACCTTTGCCAACTTTTTAATTATTTGTCCAACTCATTATGTGCCCACTGGAGTTCTTTGGCAGTCTCAGGGTCCCTTGCGGTGGCTACGCATGTTACATACTCCACATAAAACTATTACTCACTCAGATGCTACTCCACAAGCTTCTGGGTCATGCCACTTGTCATCAAAAGGCTTTTCTCTTTTACAAACAATCTCATTTGACTTGAGGATAGGCCCAAGAAATTGTTAAACTATGTTCTTCATGTATAAAACACTATCAACTTTTCAAGTTCTACAAACGATGGAAATACAGCAGCAAAAAAGACAATTCCCTCAAACAAGGACAAAAAAGATAGGAAGGGTCCTTTGGAGAGATCTCCATATTGGATTATAGAAGTGACCCTGTCCACTACTAACCTAGAGAAGAGGGTATGCTTGTGTTTTTCAGGGAATGCTAAATGATCTATTTGTGTACAGGAGCATGCTATCAGCCTATATCAAGAAGCTAGATCTAGAGAAGAAGTTAACAATCAGGAAGCGAGATGCAACCTTGGGCCTATTAAAGAAACTGACAAAATGAAAATCTAAGGTCTAAATAGATGGAGAAATATATAAAGATAACTGAGCTAAATTTTACTAGTATTAAGACAAAAATGTAAAATATTCATATTAGCTAGAGATAGAAGACTTTATTCATTCCAAAACTTTTTGATAAGAGATCTCTGCTTATTGACAAATAACAAAATCTGTCTTGTCTATTTATGATTTAAAGTTTCTTAAAAAAGAAAAATTTACAATGGAGTTACTAAAGGTTAACCTGGCCAGGAATATATTGTTGAGTACACTCATAATTTGTAAAAATGGTTGTATATACTGTGTATTTGTCTATGTGTGTCATTCTGTGAATAGCCATTCCTTTTTTTTTTTTTTCCTTTTTGATCATTTGTTCACAGTACAACATGAGACATACAGGCTTAAAAGCATACTTTGTCTTAAGTTACCAGCTGATCTAAGTCATATCAGAATTGGTTTATAAAAAAATTTCAATTAATTCAGCAAAGATTCCTTAGAGTAAATAAAAATTATTCACAGAGGAGTCCTGTTGATAAATAAAATGTGTGGCCAGCCCTTTGTTCATTAATGAGGCTCTCCCAATAATCTCAGTAGTCCCTTAGGAGAAACCCTCAATAAATTGCTCATTGGTTTAAAGATAAAAGCCTTTCAGAAAAATTACAGTTGGGTCTTTTCTTAACAAATAGTTTTGGCATTCAACTAAATTAACAAGCAAAAGTTTGCATGTGTATATGGTAACTCATCATTATCAATTTCACTGTGTCTTAAGTGTATCCATGATTCCAAGTGTACAGGTTTTCTACAGTGTTAAGCAAAGATTGCTTATTGTGACAAGACTTTCTTTCAAATTCAAAAAAAATGGGGGAAAGAAAGAAAATGCCTTGTGTTGTATGTCCCATTTAAGGATAGTTAGGTAAAAATTCTTATGTATTAGATAGAAGATTGGCTAAAAGGTTAATGTTATGTCAAAATGAAAATGTAAGCATGTCACAAAATGTCATAGGATTGGTCTGCTACAATGTTGTGTATGGTTTGATTTCTAAATTTCTGTGTGAAAATATGTAACTGTTTTTTAATTGTTATATAGGGACTTACACATTAGATTATCCATGGCTGTTGGAAAATAGCAGTTTGATATTCTCATAGATAGTAATGCTAAGCTTACTGCTTCTGTTACAGGGTAATAATGTCATTAAGTTTTCTTCTGGACATTTAACAACTAAAAGTCTGCACACCAAAAATTAGAGATGTAGATGGGCTAAAAGGATAGCCAATATTTTGGCCGTAGCCCTTCAAGGTTAGTGATGATTCAGGACATAAGAAAACCTCTGTTGTGACATCCTGTAACTCAGTTGTGTCCCTAATTTTCTGATCAAGGAGATTATGGGGCCACAGAGGAAAATGATCAACAATGTATAAGGTGCCTAAGAAGAATCACCTGGAGAAAAAATAATATCTTAGGCTCTCACAGAGAGCAAATTGGTCAAGCACTGGCCATGAATCATCCAGACGGCTGACATTGACAGAAGATCTAAGAGATTGTATACATGCTTCCAAGTAAATCCTGAGGAGCTTTAAATGACCTTGTCACATAGCAAAAGTTACATTTGTGGTTATCTTGCTTTAATTTGGTCATAATCATCCAGCAGAGAAGTGTACATATTCATATGGCATTACTTTTCATAAGTAAAAGACTCAAGTCAACAACTTCTTATAATTACCAGCTGTGCTGATGACTTACTACTATTATGGACTATCTGATCAAGTAGGTTTATATTTCTGAATTCAAGTACCTACAATCTGGTATCAAGTGTAAAAAGATCCTTTAAAGCTTTCTTCAAATATAGTTTCTCTAACTGCAAAGGAACATGCATCTCTGACAAAACAACACAAAACAAGGCGGATGTGTTGGAAGCCGCAGGAACTTCAGGAATTGATCAAATGTGTGCAGGTGGGATAGACTGGGTCTCATTGCTTAAAGCAAACAAGCTACCTCAGTCCTGAGAACAACATCCTGTCTGGTTCAGGCCAGCTATTGTCACTAGACAACCTTGTGTCATGTGTTACAAACTTTGCAAAAGTATAAATAAAGGATCATTTTGATATGCATTGAGTTAGTCTCGTACATCAGGCAGACTAGTGACCACCTAGCCCAGCTTTTGTCCTTTCCTCCATCTTTCTCCTTCCTGCCATTGTGTCTCCTGGTAGAACCATCTGCAGTAAGACCAGCAGATACCTACCCTATATTGTGAGAAGGATAACCTGTTCTTAGTGTAATTTTCATCAACTTATAGAACCAGTCGCAGAAAACATTCATTCAATTGGTGGGATTTTTTCAGCTTTCTGTTTCTCATATCATTTCAATATCAATTTATTTATTGTAAAGTTTCTCCACAGACATTGAATTAACAAGGAAAAATGAATCTATATTTTTTTAATTCCATAAGATATTTCAATAGGTAAACTTAGAGAGTAGGAACCGGAGAATCAACAATGACCATGTTCATGCTAAGGACCCTGAGGATACACTTGATGCTCCAACCAAGAAGCTAGAATTTGCCACACAAGAAGAATAAACGAAGCCTCACCAAGCCTGGTCTGCAGGCCTGAAAACACCATGGAGCATCTTCAGTGTGATTCTCTGCTGAAATCCTGAAGAAGTTGGAACCTTCCTCTTTCTACAGGCAACTTGAATAGCAAAACACTCACACTTCCAAGGAGAGAAAAGCTTTTAAAAGTATCATCCCTGGTACCAAAAATAAATAAAAATAAAATGCATCAACTTCTTCCTTTTCTTTTTTATTCCATCAAGGATTCTATTCCATAGGATGGTTCCACCACAACCACCATAGCTTGAACTCTTCCCTTAGTTCCCTGGAGTGAATCTTAATCATCTCTTTCTACACCCCACAAACACACCCAAGATGAGTTTTGCTAATCTTGCAGATGAAGTCGTTTCTCATTTTTCCAGTTGACATATAATGAGAATAATGATAATTGTTATAGAATAAAAAATGGATTGAAATCTTGTAACTTGTAGGTAGGAAAATGTTACACAGAAGTACTAGATATCTTATTTAGCAAACCATACAATGAAGGAAATATAAGCCATAAAATATATAATTCAGTGTTCAAATAAGCTCACATATATTGTGGAATAACTGTTTTATTAAAATGATTTGTTTTGTCTATCAAAGCCATTCCTTCATGCTTATACTCAATTCATAGTTGAAACACATAATAGTCAAGGTCAAAAATAATATGCAACTTAATCTCATATGGTTGCACATGGCATGCCAAGCTCATAAAGAAACACCCAAAGAAAGAGAAGGAAAACTGTATTTTTATGTTTAGGTGTAAGGAAGAGGAGAGTTGTGTATAAGTGTGACTAACAAAAGGCAGTTTGAGCTAACTGAAGCAAAACTGTAGAAAACTTCGCAAGGTCAGTACACATTCTGTTCCTCCTCTTCCTTCTATTCTTGTCTTTCAGATCTTTCATCTCCTCGTTCTCCACCTTCCTCCTCGCTTTGTTTTTCAGATCTTTCTTCTTCTATTTCTTGTATACTCTTCCAGAACTTCTGACTGCTCACATGGACTGTACACTGATTATTTCACAGCGATTTTTACTTTACTTTCAGGGGAAGACACAAGGGTTGCCCAATCTGTGCTTGAACTTGTGATGACAATTCCTCAGCCTCCCACAGTGCTGATGTTACAGGAGCACACTACTGCGAGCGTGCCTCACATTCTTCTTGGTATCTGGGTCAGGAGGAGGAGTGTGCTCTTTACCAGTGCGTGTAGAGAAGAAATCTCTGGAATCAAGGCTCTCGTCATCCACTTTAGAGCAATGTAGACAGTTCTCTATGATCTGGCTCAGGGAGGATTTGTGAAAGAATACCGAAGAAAAATTATTTTTGCAAAATTTCACATGAAAATTTAACCTGTCTTAGATAGCATATCTGAAACAGTGGTATTCATTGGGTGACAATCAGCAGGTGATTTTGCTTTCCTAATGAAATACAAAGAATACTGCTGCTCTGAAACCCTTATCTAAAAGGCAATACCTAAGAAATGTTTATATAAAAACACATTAGTCAAAAAAATTAGGAAAATGTAAGTATTTATTAATAGGTGAAATATTTAATGCACTGTGCTTTCAGAAACTGTATGTAACCCAGTCCCACCCCAGCTCCGGCGAGTGTGCAGAGAGCTTCCTGGTACCCTGCGCCAGCGGGACCAGTCCCAGCCCAGGCGCA
>NDGM011005275.1:0-17738 GCA_002564305.1 Octomys mimax
CACTGTCAGAGGAGTTGTTCCTGCGCTTGCACAGGCTGAAGGAAGCACCACTCAGGATGTATGTAGAGGGTGGCGGCCCAGTGAGAACACCTGCCAGGCAAAACCCACAGCCTATGGGCAACAGAGAAGAACCCCCTGTGCCCCTGATTGGGAGATGCAAGATTGAAGTGTCTTTTCTCGGTGGTCTTTTACTTTGGGATTTCATTCTTCTGGGGATTGCTCTCCTATACCAGTAAACCACCAAGGGATTCCATGAGCTCTGCTCTAGCATGAGGTTTTAGCTTGATGGTGGGAAATTTGCTATCTGGGGTAGGAAGAGTAGATGGCAGCTGTGTCTGCCAATTACACAACATCAGGAGGGAATACTTACTGTCCTTCATTATTTCTCTCTTCTAATAGGTTGTTCCTGCCAGCTCAAACTGGCTACAATAGCTCATATATCAAAAGCAACATCAAAACCAAATACTTCCTAGACCCCTTGCCCTCTTAAGCTACCACTTCATGTCTCATTTTCTCTGTGCAAGTAGGAGACTCCGGCCAGTTGTCCAAGCTGCTGTGACTTCTCACCTCCCAGGTTCTGCTCAGCCCATCCAGTGAGGTCTCCTGTCGGGGTCACTGTGCTACAGGTCCCTCCCTTACACAGACACCAGTGGGTTCATCTGGCAAAGCTGGTGTTCACAGATCTACTCTCATTATTTGGTTTCTCAGAATGACTGACACATTTTGACAGGCCTTCTTTTTGAAAAAAAATTTTGAGACAGAGTCTTGCTGTGTAGTTCAGGCTGGCCTTGAACTCACAGCAATCCTCCTGCCTCAGTATCCTGGGTTGTACAAATTTACCACTACACCTGGTTCAAAATTCTTTTCTTATAGTTTTCTGAGCATTTGCTTGTGTAACTGGCCACTTCTTTATCACCTTAGTAACATTCTCTTCCTTTCATTGGCTCCTAAATTTGGAGTGTCTTGTACTCACTACTTGGGCATCATTCCTTTTCATGTTTATTCCCTTGATGAGCTAGCTCATCTTGTTCTTTTGCGGTAAAATTCATTCATATTCAGAGGAAAATGAATATTTTCCTCAAAAATGTCCTCCTGGGGTCCCGAGCTTAATACTTGTATATCCAGTATCCAGCCACCTTGTGGATGTCTACTGGGCAATACATGATAGACTTGTCATCTGTTTTGTGGTAGTGTTACACATACAGAGAGAGAGAGAGAGAGAGAGAGAGAGAGAGAGAGAGAGATCCAGACATGTGTATTAGCTACTATAAGCTACATACAGTTCTCTAATCAGGAATTCGCACCACAGCTGGCTTCGTTACAGAAAGGCCTTCCTCCAGAGGCAGCTACTACAAGCACTTCAGCTATCTTTAACTCTGATCAACACCAGACATTTCGCTAATTAGCATGCTGAAGTCAAAACTAGGTTTTCATTTGTGAAATTAGTGGCTTGTTAATCAGCATAATGGATGCTAGAAATGGGCTTTCATAGGTTGAATTAGAGGTAATCAAGATATGGGGATTGGTTAAAATGTTTTAGGGGTGTTTCTTCTTCCTACAAAAACAGGTTGTAAGAATCTCACAAGGCCCAAGAATGTACTTTTAGGCCTAGTAACTGAGGTTTGTTCCTTAAACAGTTCAGCTTTAAGCCGCTAGGACAAAGGACTTCTGCAGATCTGACACTGCCTTGGAATATTATCCCCTGTGGAGCACACTCCTTGTTCAGTGCACCAGTGGGCTCACCTAGAATGATGGTGAACTGAGACTACCTAAGCTTATAGCATAGGTTTATGAAGTGCCCTGTGCCTACTCATTAATGACATTATCTCTGTTTTATAAAATCTGATCTGAGACTTGCTTTCATTATAACTTGGTAATGAGTTTGTGTGGGCAGCAATTGATTCACACATTTCAATTATTTCCACGGCTATGATTGTACCACAATAAACCTGAAAGTCGTGCACCATCAAACCAACATGCATCAGTTTTTAATACAGTTGAAAAATGACATGGACAAATTAGAACTCTGTATTCAACATGTGACAATTAAGCTGAGCTGTCAGCTTGATTGGCTCTTGAAGGATTAGTGAAACACTTCTGGGTGCATCTGCCTGGGTCATGGAGGCCTGACCGTGGCTTATGCCTGGGTCCCATCCCCTTCCTCTCCCACATTCCTCCCCTGCTCTGCTTGAGGCTGCCATGAGCCAAGTAGCTTTGGTTCACCACACCCTCCTGCATGATGTCTTGCTTTGGAGCCAGTGGGCCTTGGGCCAAATAAATCCCTCCTCTCAGTTGTGCTGGGTATTGTGTCCAGCAAAGGGAAAGTGACAAACACATACCATCACCTTTGACAGTCCCTTCCCCAGATGTCCTCTTCTTGGTAAACGGCAAGCATCTTGGTTGAGTCTTCCCTTGCACTTACAGCCTGTATGCTGAGAGGTTCTCTTGACTCTGCCTGCAGCCTCCATCTGCACTTTCTCCATGTCTACGATGGCTTGCTAACTGGTCTGCTGGTTTCCATTTGCCTCTAGGATTGGCACAGAGCTGCCAGAAAGACTGTCAAAATGTCAAGGAAGTCATGCTATACTCCCACTGTCATACCTGTAAATTCACTATCACATTCAGAATTAAATTCTAATATCTAACCATGTCCTCTAAAAGCCCCTCCAGTGGACCCCTGACCCCTCTCCAACCTCATCATCTCTTATTCTTATCTTGCATCTCTCTTGTAGTCCTTAATCTTCTATTAGTCCACCCTCCCAACTCTTTCCTGCCCCAAGATCCTTCCCTCTGCTGCTCTGCCCCCATCAGAAATATTCTTCACTCCATTATCTGCTCAGAAGTGCACAACTATCCTGTCTGAAAGCCCTCACTGCTGACTTCCTTTATTCTTGTGTGCTTTATTTATTTTTTCATGATATGACTGTATACCGTATCTTTACTTATTCAATGTATTATGGTTTATGTCCACCATGAGAATAAGAGCTCTGTGAAGACATAGACTTTACACTCTGTTAACTGCATCTCCACTGAGGATGGCAGTGTCCAGTGAATAAATATTCCTTAAATATTTGTGGAATGGATGAATAGTTCCAGTAGCCCAACACATTTCTCTGTTTCCCACCTGTGATAGTGTCCAAATGCACCGCAAGTAGAAGGATGACCGAGCAGTGAAATGCCTCTTCATGAGCTTTGGCCAAATTCACCTATTTACACATATAACTTATCTTTCTTGCTTTTGTCTTAAAAACCAGAAGTGCTAACGGTGCCTCAAACAACAAACTAGACATGTGATCTTCCCTCATGGAACTTATAGTCCAGTGGGAGTCAAAAGCATTTAATAGAGAACAAATAATCGTATGTTGTATGGACAGCTGTAAAGAAAGCAACAGAGAAAGGAAGAGGTCATTAATGTATATAATGGGATTAGAGGCAGCATCTCTGAAGTGATGACCATATACTGCAGCCTGAGGGATTTGAATGAGCAGGATATACAGTAGTGTGGATGGCAAGTGCAAAGGCTCTGAGGCGGGAAATCAGTTGGCTGGTTCATAGGTTGCAATATCTACACAGTAGCGTTGTGAGCTAGGAGATAGGGGAGCCATTTTTGACACTGAAAAGAAGACAGAGATTGGTTAGCCACCAATTACCAGGATATTGCAGTTTTTTAATAATTACAAAACAATTGAAGTATTTTAGCACATAGTAAAATTATCACACTTTGAAATTTCCTTGGAGGCAGAGTAGAGAATGAGTGAGATGCAAAGTGAGGGTCAGAGAGACAACAGGAGGTCAAGGGAAGGCAGGGAACGTGCCTGAGTTGGAGCTGGTAGAGGGTTTAATGAAGGTGGTAGCAAGTGAAAGGAGAGGAGCCAGGTTACAGCTCTCCTTTGGAAGTAGAATCAGGAGGAACTGGAGAAGGTTGGAGTGGGGTCATCTAAGGATGGATGCATGACTGAACCTCGATAAATGTGTGATTGTATGGCAGCACTGGGGCCAAAGGAAAAATAAGAATGTGTCCTCAGTTTCTGGCTTTCATGACAGTTAGGAAGGCACTGTTGTTTCCTGAGATGAAGAGGGTTGAGAGAAACATCCTTGAGAGCAAAGCTTACTTCTGATTTAAATATTTTAATGGTAAAGTGGCTATAACACAGTATGCTAAGTAGCATATAAATGCTGAATATATAAAGGGAGACAAAGGAACAATCTGAGTCAAAGCTGCAAGTAGGATACTTTGGAATAGATGTTGTGTCAAGCGTGGGTGTAGAGATGTCACCCAGGAATGAGTAGAAAAAAGGAGATGTGGCAGAAAGAGGCTCTGGGGAGTCTAGCATTTGGGTAGTTTAGGAGAGGAGGGCTAGAGTGAAACTAAGAGAAAGAGGAGATGAGTGGAAATCAAAATAGTGTGGAATAAGGTGCGGGGATATAGTTAAGGTGTGCAGCACCTGCCTGGCAAGCATAAGGTACTGAGTTCCATTCCTGGTACAAAAAATTAGTGTGGAATAGCGAGGCATGGTGGCATGCCTACAGTCTCAACCTCTGGGAGGCTTGAGGAAGAGTATCACTGCAAGTTCAAGGTCATCCTGGGCCACATAAGGAGTTCAAGGCCAGCCTGAACTGCATACTGAAACCCTGTCTTGAGGAGAAACGAATAAATAAAGCCTGGTATCTTGCAGATGGAAAGTGATTGAAGTAAAATTCTGTTGGTTGGGTTGAATGCTGGAGAAACACTTGGAAACATGAGGAAGGAACAGTGTCAATTGCATTCAGCACCAAGGAGATTGTTAACTGTGACAAGAGTAGTTTCACTTGAGTAATGGTGACGGAAGTCAGGCAAGGCTGGTTGTAGAGTAAATCGGAGATGCAAAGAGTGGAGACAGCTTGTGCAGAAAAACCTTTTAGGAAGTTTGACTGTGAAGAGGAACAGAAAATGTTTCAATAACTAAAGAAGTATGAGGTGTCAAGGGAGAACGTACCCATTTCTTTTTCTTTTTATGATGGGAAATTATAAACTCCTGGTCCTGATGGGACCGTTTCAGTGGAGTGAGAGAGACAGCATGGGGAAGTGAGAAAAGGTGGCTTTTAAAAGTCGCCAGAGGACGGCTGCCGAATAGGCAAAGATTGATGGGCCTTTGGTAGGACAGTTTTGATTTTATGAAACTCGGAATGTAAGGATTTCTTGTTTTATTTGTTTCATTATTCAAGCCCCAGAGCTGAGAACAAGAGATAGGGGTATCCTCATATTCTGAAATGAGGACTTGGAAAGAGATGGGCCAACCCCTATTTTGCCCCTTGGTCTTTTATTTAACTCCAAGCAATGTAGAAGAAGGCTGAGAGCACAAGAGAAATGCTGGTAGTGCTGGAGCTTCCTCCCTCACTGTCATCTTGGGGGGTAGCTGGTTTGCTATTCATCTTGACAATCACAATCAACCTGGGGTGCTTCCCCTCCCACTTCCAGCTGATAAGAAAGGCTTGTTATGTATTGCCTGGAGATTGTGGAATTCAGAGGCTGCTGCCTACTGGACTGGTCCAGCAAAGGTTGGCAGATAAAGGTTCATGGCAGTTGAGCAGAAAGACCTTCATGGGGAAAGGGCTGCACTTGCAGAGTCACTAGGAGCCACTATTTGGTTTCTATTTTTGTTTTACTGTGAGCTATATGAAAAGCATAAAATAAATATAGTCCCAGGAATTCTTGGAAGGAATTTTCCCAATAGGTCAGCCCAGAAGGTAAGGTACCCCAAAAGCAAAAGTCTGTGCCGATGGTCCAGAATCCAGATGATGACAAGAAACCATGACAGTAACTGGAATGACATTTGTCACATCAGGCAGCTGAACACGGGAAGCTTCTATAAGGGTGTAGGTGAAGACCCACAAAGCAATCCATGGAGGGAAGAGTACACTCTGGGCTTCTGAAACACAGGCGTCCTCTGTGTCATGGGGTCAACACAATAGCAAAGGAGCTGGGGACCTTCCCTCTAGCTAGCCTTCTGAACTCAAGGTGGCCAAGAGCAGTTAGACACTGGGAAAAGGCAGCAGAGGGACAAATGCACACACAGAAAAGAGTATCACCTTCCCTTTATGTTACAGGATCTGCTGCTGAAAGAGAGTGGAAAGGGCCAGAGCAATGTGAGCGTTTAAACTAGGTGAGACATGGGTGCCTTGATACCAAGCTGGATTGGATTTCCTAAATACATTAGAAGCCAGATTGTCCCTGAATTCTACAGAGTGGCAGGAAAAAATAATGCTAGGAGCACGTCATCCAGTGGTGGAGGAAAATAGCTCCATGGAGGATTATGAGGGCACTGGGCAGTTGGGAAAGAATAAAGTTGCTTTCTGCTTTCTCTTTTCTGATTCCAGCTTGTTCAATAAACTGGTTTTCATTACATTTGCTTCTATCTTAAAACTTTGTGGTGTTTACACCATTGTAGTCCAAATAAAACTGTGTATGACGATTTACAAGCACTGCCATATTTCCTATTCCATCATGTTTTAGATTGGGTTTACACATTTAAAGGCATCCAAAAGCCTGGCAGATGGCAAAAATGAAGGAAGCAGGTCAGGAGTAGTATAGTAGAGAAGAATGAGTACTAGAGAATGCATGGCTTAAAACATTTTAAAAATCCTTGGCAGGGTCAATAATACAAATCTGCAGACTACCACTGTATGGCTTTTGTGTTAGACACAGGCCTCCCTCACTGAGCCCTCCCAGACCTACACTGATGGACCAGTGACCAAGGGATCAGTGTATGTAGCACGGCCATATAACATGCATGCCCAAGCTCATACTCATGTTGACAAAGATAATATCATTTTTAGTGAGGTGTAGACATATTCTGAGAAGTCCCATATCTATATAGGTTTTACAATTTTTACAAGTCTTTTACAAATAGGGAAGCATCAAACTGTCATGTTAACATTATGAGGAAAATAGATTGAGGGGAAAAAGCATGAAGAGTGGTTTGCAAAGCTCCTTTTCCCACCCTGAACCAGAATCTGATAGTGAATGCCAATGCAAACCTCTCGCTTTGCCAAGGAAACCACCTTTTGAAAAGGCACGGTGCAATTGTTCAATATTTGCCAAATGCCTACTGTGTGTAAGGAAATACAACAAGGCCTACTTTGACCAGAAGAAATAATACACTTTGTTGTATAATCTTGTCATTTGGAATTATGCCTGAGTAGCAATACGCTAGCCTAGAGCAAAATAGCTTGTCAACAAAATAAGAGCTCCCTCAACCTAAAATAAAACATATGAGAAAAATATAAAAACAATTTCAGAGTGAGAATAGTCATATGCTAGAGAAAAAGAAATGTAGATGTATATTATTAAGTGACTTCTTTCTAAATACTTCCCTAAAAAGGAACCTGGGATTCATTTGTTCATATTGTATTTGAAAAACACTTCAGAAACTTGGGAGTTGGTAGATTTTCAGAGGCCATCCATCCCATACTCCTCATTGGGCAGGGTTTCTATAGCAGTGGACAATGATGATTACTTACTTCTGCTGTCATTGACCTTAGATACTCATGGTTACCATAAGCTGGTTCTGGTGCTGAGAGTTGGCACAGACCAGAGCAACTATGTGTTGGGATCTACAAAGCTCTACAAAGATGAAGGCTGTAGTTATAAAAGACACAAAAGTGTTCTTCTGAGAGTTGGTCTCTAGTTAGGAATTTTCATGGCTTTCCATGATATTTATAAAAAGTACAGATGGACAAGAGAGTCAAGAGTATAGTTTCACAGGAACCAGGTTGGGCTTGCTTGTGAGATCTGGTGGCAAAAAAATTGAATCAAGGCATTCAGTATTCAAGAAAAGCATGTACAAAGACTGAGAAGAAGGCATGCATTAGCCCTAGGTGGAGCATTCTTCAGAAACACAGGGGCATCCATAACAGGAGTATCCAGGGGCCAAACTTTGAGCTGCTGATAAATGTCTACCTGTCCCTTCTTCAGATTTAATCTTGGTCCAGTGACCTTCGATTGCTTGTGGAGTCACTTGTTTTCATCATCCAAAAGAGGAGAGATGCAAAACAGTATATCCCATTTCCTCTTGACAGAATCTTCCTCAAAGAAATAACTTTCTCAGGAGCAGTTAATGCTTAAATTTTTAAAATTTTCTCTTCTCCTTTTTAATTTCTTATAACTTTTTAACTGATTTTGCATGATTATATCAAGTAATCTAAACAACTACTTGAAGACAACATTATGCAATATAACAAACCGTATGTTTAGTAAAATTCTGTATGGTTTCTAAATTTTTTTTACTATATTGTTTTTTCCATAAAAAATAAAAAAAATAACTTTCTGTTCTTTAAACACTTTCCCTTTTGGTTTTAATTCTGCCACTTTGTCTGGCCTTTGTTCTATTTCATTAGCCTTTCCCTGTACTGTTTCTGCATCTTCTAACTAATCTCTACATAGTAAAAGCTGCCAAGATTGAGTTTTGAGGTCTCCTTTCTATTTCTTCCCATCCCTAGTTTGATAGATCTTATCTCACTGATATGTTGATGATCCTCAATCTTTTATTGCTCTATTTATGACTTGGCTGAGCTTGAGGCTCATGTGTCCAAGTCTCTATGTGATATGAGGGGTATTTCAACATAACATATCCAAGGTTTAATGTTTGACCCTATTTCCTGCCCACAGCCAGCTCCTTCCAAACTTTTCCCATCCTAATAAATGGCAGCACTATACGATTGAGCATTTAAGCCAAAAGCAGAGTCATCCTTCATTTCCTCTTTTCCTCATTTCCCCCATTGTCTAACTCATCAGCAAATCTTGCCATGTTATTTATAAAACGTTCCTCTCTCTCCTTTTTTCTGCTTATGTCATTACCACTTTGCTCCAAGCTGCTATTCTTTGTCCTCTGGGATTCTGTCAAAGTGTTAACTTCCCCATACTTCATTCTATACCCTAAGGCCACCATGATCTTATAAAAGTACAATTTAGATAATTTACTGCCTGAACAAGTCCTGCTTGTTCGAAATGTACACAATAGCTTCCCATCACACTTGGAATAAAACTCAAAAGGGCTTTGTCTCTCCCTACCTTCTGTCCTGCTGGACCTGTCACTACTTCCCCCATTTACTCGCCTTCAGCCCCACTGGCCTGGTTTCTTATCCTAAGAGCCCAGGCTGTGTCGTGAGTCTTGACCTCTTTGCTCTATTATTTCTTTGCCCACAAAGCTCTTCCTAAGACTGACTTCTTGTCAATCTGATCTCCAAGTATCTCCTCCTGGGAAGATCCTTCCTAGTCCCCAATCTGAAGAACTCCCCACCCCATCCTTCTGTACACTATCTCTCTGTACTACACTCCTTTCCTCAAGTACCTATCAGTATAGAGTCATTTATCTTGTTTATTATCTGTCTCCCCATCATGAGAGTATGAACTCAGGAGAATAAGGACCTTATCTATCTTGTTCCTTATTAGGCTTCTTTATCTAGAACAAAAGCCACTAAATGTGGGTGTTTAATAAAGTATTCACTGAGTAAAGGTAGAATTCACCTTATGAAAGCAAATTATATTCCACATATAATTTCCACTCATTAATCTGATGGATTTATGTTCAATAAGTCTACTATTTTTTCTGTATGATAGTCTTTAAAATATACATTGGAAACTCTTACACATGCTGGTGGTATGTAGTGTGTGTGTGTGTGTGTGTGTGTGTGTGTGTGTGTGTTCTTTCTCTCTGCTATCTACAAGTATTTAAATTAATCCTTGTATGAACAGATTCCCAGATTCTTTACCATCCAAGTCACCTAACCCTGGATAAACTTGGAGAGTAGACTCTGTCAAGTTAACTCCATTGGTATCTAAAAATAACCTGAATGACACCAAAAATAGGGAGTGAAAAACTGCTTTCAGGCTGAGATTAGGGAACTGGAGCCAACTCCTGTCTTGGTTTGAAGTGTTTTTCTGTAATGTAGAATTTAAGGCATAGAAAATCTTAAGAGATTTTCTATACTCTTCTATCCTAGAGTAAATAGTTCTTCCCCTGGCCCTCAAGCAACCAGCCTTAAACACGTATTATTCACTTCTTTGCTTATTCCCTCCCTGGCTCTGATCTGAGAGGGCTATACCAGAAGATAAGGTTTCCTCTTGTATTTGTGTCCCTAGCTTGTCATTATGTATTCACTCGTTTTCTCTTTGACACCTTCCTTAGTTGTCCCATGAGCACCCTGAGTTCTCAAATTGAGCCCTACCCTTGAACTTCTCTTCTATCTCCAATGCCTGTAAATGATGCCAAATTTGTTTGTCCATCCCAGCTCCAAAACTCAGTCATCTTAGACTTCTTTAATAGCCATCTTCAAGTAGTTGTCAAGTCTGTCATTTTATCCCTTTCCTCACCCTATTTTCACAGCCCTAACTCAGACCTTAACACCCTCTTAACTGTAGTGTTGTAAACTACCTCACCTCTAAGACCCCAGGGAGTGGCAACTCCTCTAGGTGACTTTCTGATCCTTCTGCCTGGTGTATAAACCCCTCTTTCTCCTAAGGGAGTGACCTGTGTGGCTTCCTGTGCAATGATTCAATGTTATTTACTGAGATTATTTGCTCTTCAACCACCTCTCAGAAAGTTGCAAGCTTCCAAAGACAGGAAGTAACCATTATTCATCTTCACACCTACCCACTAGCACCCAGATAGGTGGGCAGCAATACTCCCTAAATGTTTGTTGATCTGAAAGGCCCTTTAGGAGGCTGAAACAAATCTAAACATGAAGCTCCCAGAGCTACAGTAGCAGAAGAATTCTGTACATTACAAAATGAATACATCTATCTGTATTCCCTTCAGAATCCTGGTGTTTAAAGTCTTGGGTTTGGAAACACTTCTGGTATGATTTCTCAGGGACCCACAGTAGGATGCAAGGGAATTCCTGTGGCTAGTGCTGCAATTACAGACTCCTTTTCAACATTTTATCTGTGGATAAACCTATATTAAATAAGATGGATTGTAAGAAATGTGCCAGGGTAACAAAACTTCCTATGATGTAACAGCTGCAGATGGTAAACAGCATCCACTGTGCGATGTTATTTATGTGTAGCTATTGGTCCCTGCCATGGTGATTCCACCTGAAAACAACTTAGATTCTGGTTGTCCTTTAACTGCTAGAGTCTCTTGCAAAGCCCACATAGGGTATGACCTCCACAAATGTGTACAGAATGGAACTGAGGCTGCTGAGTGGAGAGAGAAAAATTTGAGACTCCACTTTCGTTGCTGATAGTCATGAAAAAATAGGAGTGACCACTTCTTTCTCTTTAAGCGAATCTCCTTGCCAAATGCTGCTTTAAAGAGCAAGTGAAGGTAATTGCAAGTCAGCTGGAAGTGCTGCCAGGATGGGACCTCTAGGAGGGGTGGGAAGACAAATGACATTGTGTGACTGCTACTGTGCAATGTTTAACTGAATCAAAATAAAGACACAATTTGAAATTAAGATGAGTAAACCAGCCAGCACTTAAAATTGTAGCAAAATGTACTGTCACAAGGCCCCTGGAGAAATGAAGACACCTTTCTTCCCTTCTCTACCTCCTCCTGTCCTGTCAGACTGCAGCTCTGAAAGGCTGTCATCCTCCAACGATATTCTCTAAGTAACACGCAGCATCCCTATTACCCTTTGAATTCAACAATACTGATCTTTATACACATTCATTCATTAGGCAAAACGTTACTTATCAAATGCAGGATACAAGCGCAGACTTAAGGAATGTATGTCCAAGATTCTTCATAGAATTTCGGTAGATAATCTTCAGGCACATAGAACATATTATGCAGATGCTAATGTGAGAGACATGACTTGCAATTAAATTGGAGGAAAAGGTGATTGTGAGTTGGTGAGTTCTCCTTTCTCCACAGTCTGTGGGGTACCCTACCGACCGTTTGTAAAGTAAATTTACTGAGTGTGTTAATTTACTCTTGCCTTCAAGTAAAGGATTTTTCCACACTTACGTAAGAAATAGTGGTTATTATGCATAATAAGGTGGACAACAATTCTCAAGCTAGTTCACCTCTGTTTTATATGCTTGCCACCATGTGCCTCTAGAGGACTCAGGAATCATGTTTTTCTTTTCTTTCTTGTATATAAAAGCAAGAAGCACTGCTTTCTTTCTGCAGTGTCATAAAAACAGAACCTGATATGGAACCAGAAGCCCTGAGTTCTTATATTTCCTCTGCTATTTAGAAGCTGACATTAGAAAATTGGTTGACCTACCCTAACCTTAAGTTATTATTTGTAAAATGGGACACTAAAACATAGTTTACAGGATAATTATAAAGATTTAAAAAAATTGAAAAACACTTACTGCTTCTGTTTTAATATAATTTATTCTCCCAAAGTCAAGTGTTGGAGACCTAGTCTCTGCTTTGAGAAGTGATGGGACCTTGCTAGTTAATTAGCCTAGGGGGTTCCAAACTTATGAATGGATGGGGGCAGATCCTCCAGAGTGCTTGCTTGTGTCTGACTGGATTAGTTATTTTGAGAGTGGGTGGCTATAAAAGTGCTGGCTTCTCTGTTTCCCTCCTTTCATTTGCTTCCACCTGCCTACCACTATCACCTGCACTTCCACCTTTGTTGCCATCTTTCATGTTATGGTGCAGCATGAGGCCCTCATCGGCACTTTCTTCCAGTCTTGGACTTGCTTGCCTTTGTAACTGTGAGAATAGGAAACCTCCCTTCTTTAGACGCTATCCAGAATTTCAATAGAATTTAAGTTGGAGTCTTTGGTTATAACAGTACCAAATGAACTGAGCCATTTGGTATGGAGTCCTGGTTTTGTCTAAATATCAACACAACTCATTAATATGTAACATTCAAGAATCTCAGCATTCTTGTTAGGCTTGTGAATTATGGATGATTACACCAGAAAACACAATAAAATGCCTGTGGAATTTCAGCAAAATTGCTAATCCAAGAAAGCCAAGGAAAGCCTGAAGAAGCTAACAAAGCTTCCTGGAGAAACAGCAGTGGCAGCCCCTGTTATCTGTTCCACGCACCGGGCAGTGCACTTCAGGTTCATCCTCTCCTCAGAGCCTCTGCATCACCAAGGAGGCACAGCTTCTCCATGCCTCACCATGGCTTCTCCATGCCTCACCATGGCCCCAGCTACACAAGCCAAAGCAGACCATGGGTGGGCTGCTGTCCAGTAACAGGTTTGTCATCTTCAGTCTGAACCCTGAAGGATGCTAATTAATGAACGATCTAGGTTCCTACCTACCCTGCTTCTTTTTAATTTTATATCCTATCTTGATCTATTGTATATAAATAGGTCATATATAAAAATATGTGAGGAAGAAAAGAAAAAACATGATTCCTGTGGGCCCTACTGACCCACAGAGAACCATCTCTTCTGCCCTGAGCCAGGTTTCCGGCACAGTAGTCTGTGTTCTGTTCCTCTGCAGTCCTTGGATGCTGTCATTGTCTGTGTAGGAGGATCTAGAGAATGCTAGACTTCACTGTAGAATATCCATTTTCACTACAACCTAACTCTCTTTCTCTAATATTTGTTTTCAATAATAAATTTGACATTTATATTTCTATTTGCCTGACATCTCCACCCCATCAATTGATTTAGTATTGGGGGGGGATTTATTATCTCCCTCACACTCAATGGCATCCTCCTTGGGTGCCCAGGCCATGAGATGTACTCAATAAATATTTGTTGAATAAATCAATTCCCTATCCACTTATGGTAATATCCACCCTTTAAATTTCTGCTTCCCTCTTTCCCTGTCTCCTTCTTCTTCCACAGGCTACAGATGGTATAAATGCTGCAGTCCTTGTGAAGACTGAAAAAGCAGTCAGACAGATGTGTTGTTCATAGCTCCCTAGCCAGGCATAACTAAACATTTACATTTATTACCAATTAGAGGGGAAACAGACTGTAGTTTTATGCACTGTATGTGGTTGGATATATTTCTTTTTGGGATCTCACTAAAATTTTCCAAATGTGTCATTGGATCTCACTCTCATACTAGCTCAAAACTCAGTGAAAATGCCACTTAAGTAGAGGTCTAACAATGACAGCACAAATCAACTTGTCATTCTCCTCTCCAAGTGCAGAGTAGCATGGAGGTGGACAAACAGTGTCACCAGAGGGCCACTGACCCAGTGTGATTTATTTGAATCCACCTCTCCCAGACATTTACAACATGCAGAATTGATGGAGTTATGGGAGGCTATCGAAGACTATACCTGTAAAGGCATAAATGTGTTGATAGCACCCAGCGTACAATAGTGCATGCAAACACATCGAGTTTTATAGCCTCTTTCCCATTTAGGGTAAAGTAGAAAGAGTGAAAATAGTGCTAGAAGTGACTTTGGAAATGACTGATTCCCCGGAGTACCAGATTCAGAGCTAAAGAATTGCACTGGTTTTAGTTGAGTTTCATTTGTTCTTGTGTCTGTCCTACATCTAAAACACTGATCCAGTTTCATAAAAAATCAAAGGAAAGTACTGGCTGAGGTTTAGACAATGTGAGCTCTGTACTGAGCTCTTGATAGATCAGTATCTCTGTTTGAAAAACAAGGTAACTGCTTTCTGGCACTTGTGTATGAAAAAAAAAAGTCATGAAATTTAATTAAAAAATATATATCATATAGATTTCCCCACATGGTTAATTTCAAAACAATATAAATGTTTGCAATAGAAACTAGTTAATATAGTATAAGAAAAACAGAGGAATCACACACATAATCATTTAAAAATCACTATTTTATTACAATGAGACACCAGCTCACACCCACTGTAGTAGATGTGCTGGGTAGCTACAGTGAAAAGACAAAACAAAAATGAACAAGTGCTGGTGAAGTTGTAGAGAAATCAGAACCTGTTTGCATCACTGGCAGTGACATAAAATGATCCAATAGCTGTGGAAGGTAGACTTATGATTCCCCAAAAATTTAAACATAAAATTTCCATGTGTTTCTACAATTCCAGTGTTGCTCTACAAACAAGTTGGAAACAGGCACTCAAGCAAGTGCCTGCAACTCAAACACATCCTTAGCAATACTGTATACAGTAGATAAAAGGTAGAAATAGCCCAAATATCCATCATTGGATAAACAATTTTTGTTTGTTTCTATTAGTACAATTTAAATACACATAATAATATTCATCATAGAGAACTTGTACCTGTACCTTATCTTCCTCTCCCTTCAAGCCCTCTTCCCCTTCTAATTTACAAAGCTTTGCTTCTATTTTTAACTTCTATTCCCTTTTTTCTTGTTCTTTCCTTTCTTCTCCCTTTCCTTTCTTCCTTTCCTTCTCCTTTCTTTTTCCCTCCCTCCTTCTCTTTTCCCCTTCTCATTTGAACATTTTCTTCCCATACGTCAATATCTATTATATATTTAGGTCTTTGTTTACACTTTCAGTTTTTCATGCCAGAGAAACAGTGTGGTATTTAAACATGTGCCCACTTTATTTCACTTAACAGTATGATCTCAAGGTCAACCCATTTAGCTAGAAATGTCTGGAGCCTATCCTTTTTATGGTATAGGGGTATTCCACTCAATAAAAACCCCACATTTTCTATATCTAGTCATCAGTTGATGGGTATTTGGCTGTTCCCAAAATTTAGTATTATAATCTATGACACTATAAACATGGATGTACATACAGGATGCTTTTAATTATTTCAGCAAGATGCTAAGAAGAAAAATAGCTCAGTGAAATACAACTTCTAGTCTTAGGGTTTTGAGGAATTTCTACATTGTCCTCCACAATGGTTGTACCAGTCTACACTCCCATCAATAGTGTAGAGGGATATCTTTTTCTCTAGAGCCCTACCAGCATTTTTTTTTGATCAGTATCTTGATTATAGCCTTTCTTCCTGGAGTGAGATGGAATCTCAGCATTGTTTTAATTTACATATTTCAAATGACCGGTGAACCTGAACATTTTTTCCTATATTTACTTGCCTTTTCTACTTCTTCATTTAAACAGTGTCTATTTGAAAAGTGTCTATTCATCTCAGATGCCCATTTTTGGATTGGCTCTTTGTAATAGCTGATACACTGTCATCCTGAGAAGTTTAGAATCTTAACTAACTCAGCAGTTCTACACCCTAGGGTGTACAGGACATGCCCTTACTGCTTTAGGATGTTCTTAATTATGTCAACTAGAGAAGCTTAGAAGTGTTATTAAGTGATTCAGTAGGGGGCCAGGGTCCTCACTCAGGAAACATCCTGAGGCTGTGCAAAAGGGCACAGAGAAAGTGTGAGTGCTACAACCAGCGGAGGGCAGGGAGCCTGCTTACAGTATAAGGAAAGAAAAGAAGCTTGTTCTCCTCACTTTTTTGCTCTCGTTGCTTTTTAAATTTTTGACTACCCTGAACTGTGGCCCTTCTACCATACTATCTTGGAGCCAGCCAACTATGGACTGAAACTTTCCTAAACCGTAAGCTAAACAAACCTTTCCTTCCTTAATCTTGGGCATTGGGTTTTTTGTCTCAGCAATGAGAGACAAGTAATGAAGACAGTCTTTATTTGGGGGCTCTGATTTTTTAAGTTCTTTATGTACTCTATATATTAATCCTTTGTCTGAGGAACAGCTGGCAATTTATTTTTCCACACCTTGGACTGTGTCTTTGCTCTTTTGGTGGTTTCTTTTGCTGCACAAAAGCTTTCTGATATGATTTGATCTCAGTTGTTAATTCTTAATGATATTTTCTGTGTGTTGGGGGTTTATTCATAAAAACTTCACCTACGTTGATGTCTTCAAGGGATCTGCCTCTTCTATCTCCCTGGAGATGTAATGATTTTGTTTCAATATTTAGGTCTTTGATACATTTTAACTTTAGTGCATGATGAAAGATATGGGTATAGTTTTGATCTTCAACATGTAGAAAGCCAATTTTTCCAACAACAGTTATTGTTTAATTAATAAAATATTTTAATTCCTACAATTTCTTGAATACATAAATTATAAAACATTCACCTATGTATGCAAAAGTACATTCTCTTGCAAGATAAAGCAATTGAGTATCCTTGGAGTTGTTTCTGTACCTTATACACTGTCCGTTGATCCTCAAGTCTGATTTTTTACCAGTAACATGCTTTTTTTTAAACTATACTTGTTTTATAGTATACGGTCAAGTCAGAGATCATGATGTCCCTTGCCTTACCTTTGTTGCTGACAATTGATTTTGCTATTATAGGTCTTTTTTGGTTTCATATTAATTTTATGATTGCTTTCTCTAATTCTGTGAGAAACACTATTGGCATTTTGGTTGGTATTGCATTAAATTTACATTAAAAATATCAGATGCATGGTTGTTTTCACTATATTCATTCCTCGTACCACAGAACAGAGGATATCTTTCCATTTGGTAATATCTTCTCCCATCTCCTTTCCAGAGTGCTGGAGGCTTTCAGTATAAAGGTGTTTTACTTACTTTCTTAGATTGATAATGAGGTATTTCTGTTTTAGAGGATGTTATTGTGGAAGGTGTTCTTTTCCTACTTTCTCTCTCAGCAAGTTTATTATTTGTGTACAGGAATGCTATTGATTTTTTGTTCTGGAATGCTATTGATTTTTGAGTGTTTATTTTGAATTTAAATATGCTACTGAATTGGGTTATTAAATCCGGAAGTCTTTTGCTGAAGTTTTTGGAAGTTTTCTATATACAATATCATGTTGTCTTAGTTAGTTTTTACTCATTGCTGGGACAAATACCTGACACTCAAAATGAAGGAAGGTAGGTATTTAGCTGACAGTTACTGGAGGGTTCAGTCCATATTCC
>NDGM011005276.1:0-15907 GCA_002564305.1 Octomys mimax
TTTTTTTTTTCTACATCCTAGTTTTTAAGAGATTTTTTATTTACCTTTTCACTAGCTACAATGGTGTCTTCAAGGTCTGAAATTCTATCTTCACTTTCATTCAAATGGTTTTGGCAGCTTGTAATTGAGGTTTTAATTTCATGTATATCTTTTTAAATCTGCTTCACACATTCTATTTCTTTCCCATATTGCTCATTCAGGGATTCCATCATTTTTTCTATTCTCCATTTTTTTAGCAGTGTCTTCTTTACAAGAACTTAGTAATTATTTTCTTATAGCTGTCATTTCTTCTTTTACTTCAGAAATTATTTCCGATCTGATTTCTCTCTACATTTCAGCAGTTGTTTCTTTACTTCAGATGATATTATTTCAGAGATTTCAGGTATGTGATTTCTAATTTCTTCTACGTTATTGTCTCCTGCATTTTTTCAGGGTGGGCTTGGGACCTGAAAATGTGTTTTGCTCCTTCTCCTTGTCATTTTGTGTAGCACTGTCCTCTGACCTTTGATGTAGAGCTTTGGTAGAGTTATTACCTTATCACCAGGTCCAGATCTCCCAAGTTTAAACTTCTATAGGTAGGTGTGGCTCAGGTCTGGCTGCTGTGCTCCACTTCTTCACGCTGCAGCCCTTGGAAGTGAACTTGCTGTCCCACTCTGGCAAGATGGTCTGCTCCTGGATTAGCTGTGTGGGTCTTGCTTCTAGCCTCTCTACAGGGAGTTCTGCTGCAGGGTTCCACACTGGGCCTGTCATATGAAGGAAGTTCCACACATGCGCCTGTACCAGGCACTCCCTGGAATGAGTATCTGGAGGGCCTCTGGGGGACCCACTAACATGCTGGGACTGGAGCCAGCTAGAATGAGGATCTGTAGGACCCTGGGTGGTCCAACAGTCCTGCTGGATCTGGAGCTAGCTGTTATGAGGATCCAGAAGGCCCCGGGTTGTCCTACTGCCATATTTCTTCTTTTTCCATCTTCTTATTTGTGATTTTAAACAGTGATATACATTTCTTATTTTCATTTCCTTTGTGTATCTTTAGATACCTTTTGTAATTATTATGTGTTAAAGTATCTTATGATACAAATTTATTTCAGCAGATAACAGCCAATCAACGCTGCACACTTTCCTCTCCCACACACATAGCTGTAAGGTCATGCTTTTCTTTCTTCCCCACATTAACCTTTTATATATTTCATTTTTAGTACCTTGTATATTTTTTTCCTTTTAATTATACACTAGAAAGAAAAATTTACTTACTATAATAGAATTCTGCAACTGTCTAAATATTTCCTTCCCAACTTATTTCTTGCTCCTTAATGTTTTCTTGTTGCTATTCAGCCTGCTTTTCTCTCACTTATTGCTATGCAGGGACCATATTTCACCATTTCTTCAATTATCTTTGTATTCTTGTTAGCATTTACTCATTAGAGATAGCAAAACAAGCAACAGCACGCCAAACCTACCTTTCCCCTTCTGCGCACCTTAGCTCTATGTCTGGAGACAGCACTGAACATCAGCCCAGCCCCAGACTTCCGTGCCTCTCTCAAGTCTCTGCTTCTACGCATCCTCTGGAATCGTGCCTGTAAATTCCAGTGATGCGCTGCTTTTTTTCTTCCACCTTGTAGTCTCTTGCTCCCTTTTTTGTCTGCCTGGTGTACCAAGTGTTTGGTACAGCAGCAGCTTTTAGGAAGCTTTTAGTTTTGTTTCTTTATTTTGTTGTTGAAGTTATTTTGTTTGGTTCACTGGACCCCTGGGGAACCACTTTTCATGGGGATCTATTTGCAATCTGAGATAGGCAAGACTTAAGTCAGTCCCTTGGGAAGTCATCTAAAACCCTGCACATTTGTCAAATGTGTCAATCTATTTCCTCCCCAGAGATCTCATCCAGTAACTGGGATTTTTCCTGATGGGGCCAAGCTGACCTGGTAGGCACGTGTGCACTCGGCCATATTTTTGCCTTTGCTTTCAGCATTCCCCAAGGTATTGAGAGTATGCCTCAACTTGCTCATGCTTAGAAACACATCAGAAAGAAGTCTGTTCCTTGGACACTTTCCTGAAAATTTGGAGTTTTTCATAAATCTTCCAAAACATTCTGTCCTGCGCACTGATAATTTGCTCAGGGCAGAATTTTCTCCCAGTTGTTACTATGCTGGGAGATAGATCAGAGATAAAGATGCATGCTAATTCTGGTTGTTACATTTCACATGTCTCCAGTCCTTTGGGCTATGACTGAATCCACAGCACCACAATATAGAGGAGCGGCTATTCCTTAGAACAACCCTGAAAATGCAAAGCACATACAGCCTCAACTCTCCCTCTAGCAGAGTGCTTGGCTATGTGGGTTTCTGCCAGCTAGCTCTGTCCTGGGCCAGGGGAAAGGGCATTGGGAAATCACCATCTTTACTTTCAGCAGCTCCAGTGTAGGGTCTTCTGTTGTCAATGTTTTGATTCAGGTAAGATGAATCCACCGAGGCAACCTGCACAAGGTCAAAATGCTTGACTTATGTTCCAAACTTTTCTTTCCTCTATCACAGAACACCTTTGATATGGAGGCTTTCTCCTACCTTATGTTGTGTGTGGCAAAATGCTTACACGCAATGTTGTTTTAATTTTTCCTACCAGCTTTGGTGCCATGCTTGCTCTGCCCATGCCTGGTGCAGAAGCCTCTGAATTGGTTTCTGTATTTTTACCGGGCAATTGTTTTCTTGTATTATTTAACTGGTGTGTCTTACTGAGAAAGGTGTCTAGATTACAAAAAGACTTTTTTTTTTTCTTTTCCTGAAGATACTTGTTTTTAAGGTCCATTTGTGATTTGTGAAATTTAGATTTTTTTACATAGTTTAATTCTTAAATTATGTTGTTACTACCTAATTGAATACTTTTAATAAATGGAAAATACCAAGTGAATGGTGACAGTTATTCTGAGATCAGTAAAGTAATCTGTTGTCATGCTCAGATTTATTTTCCAATGTTAGCTGAGGAAAATAAGAGTACCCTAGTTGTAGCTATAGAGCTAAGAAACAGAAAGAAAACAAAAAAAAATTATTTTAAGAGACAGCATTGATAGCAGAATTGTAGTTCAGTATCTTTGAAACAACACTATAAATAATGAATTTTCTGACATAATAATTTGCTATTATTCTATAAAAGTCAACTTGATTAAGAAAGTATTTTCTGTGTATCTGAAGGTGGATTACACAGAATTTTTAAATTTCTACCAAATATTAGTTTAAAAACAAGAAATTAAAATTAAAACTGAGATTCTATCTCTCCTCAGAAAGAATGGCTATTACAAAGAAGTTAACCAACAACTGCTAGAAAGGTTGTAGAGAAAAAGAACACTTCTCCCCTGTTGGTGTGCATGCAGAACGATATACCCAATATGAAAATCAGTGTGGAGATTCATCAAAAAGCTAGGATTAAGGGTCAGCTCAGGGGATTAAAGCCCCTGCTTAGGTAGATTCAGGGACCAAGGTTCAATATCTGGCTTGCTCTGCTGACCCCATCCCCAGGGTGGCCATTGACCCTGGACGTGGTGGCAAAAGCTAGGAATGCTGAAAGCAGGAGAATCATCACAAGTCAAATCTGTGTAATGGAACAACATAGACCCCATAGACCGAGCACTAAATTAAAAAACAAAAAAGCTAGGACTGGAGGTCCCATTGAACCCAGCTTTTCCCCTCTTGGGTATTTTTTAAGAAGAACGGAAAACAACATACCAGAGCAGTACATGTGCACCTATGTTTGTAGCAGCATAATTCGTCAGGGCTAAATCTTGGAAACAACCCAAGGGTCCATCAACTGCAGAACTGCAATAAGAAAGATGTGGCATTTTATACAATGGAGTATTATTCAGCTCTAAAAAGATAAACTTGAGGTTCTATAGGTAAATAGATGCAACTAAAGACCATACTCATAAGTGAAATAAATTGGATTCATATATTAAAACATATTATCTCCCTTGTGTAACGACCTGAAAGAGTAAATAAAATCCAGATGTACTGTAGATATTGTGAAAGTATTGTGATAGAGAAAGAAACTGCTCAAAAGGAAAGAACTGGAATTAGGAAAAGGAGGTAAGAAAGAGGGAACGTTGAGGTACATACATACACAAGATAGCTAAGGTAATTGAACTACTAGATACTACAGGTTTATTGAAAGGAACAGTTAATGTTTAATTTTTTGACCAATTTTACATGCTTGTATCTGCTAATCGGAACAACTATTTTGAAGACAACAATATGCAACAGGCCAAGCATTTGTTAAATTACTATCATCTTACACTAATAAAAATGTACTTAGATTTTTAAAAGATTTATGCACATTTTAATGAGGTTAAAAAAAAACTTCCATCAAGTAAATGATTAAAGAAGGGGAATAGGAAGACATATAACATTTTATTAGGTAGAATTAATGGCAAGACATTAATATTATTATTATATTCATATAATTATCATTGATTTATGAAATTATGTATAGCTTCTAATTTTTCTATTTTTATTTATTTTTAAAGATAGAAATTTGGGGTCGGCCAAATAGCTCAGCAGATTAAAGCACCTGTAAGCAGGCACCAGGGCTGGGGTTTCAATCCTCAGGCCAGCTGCGCCAGTCCCACCTCTGGCGTGTGCTGAGACAGCAACTGAGAATGGGTGTGGTGGTGAGATGCTGTAATCCCAGTTCTTGGGAGGCTATAAACAGGCAGATTACTAAGAGTCCAATCTAGTAGTGAGACCCTAAAAACCCTGTAGACCCTTCCCTAAAATAAAAAATAAATAAATAAATAAATAAAATAGAAATGTGTTTTAAACACTTAATGTTATTTTTGTTAATTGTGAATAAATTCTTGTTAGCACTCATGTTAAGCATATACTACATCGGGCCGGTGTGATGGCTCAGTAAAATAAGTGCTTCCCTGGCAAGCTCAGGGGCCTGAGTTCAATCCCAGGTTCCAACAAAAAAAAAAAAAAAAAAAAAAAAAAAATGTACTAAATCACATGACACATTTAGTAAAATTTAAAAATGCCTAATCATAGGATTAAATTCATGCAAAATAAAAGAAACTCAAAGTTTAAATTTATTAAAAAGACTATCACTTGTTTATTTTGTGAATTGGCAAGTTTTTAAAGAAAAATTCATAGGAGTTTTGAAATTTAAAAGCATGGTTGTTGTCTAGTAAGTTTTGAAAATGTAATAAAAGGAAATTAATTTTATTAGAGCAAATAAATACATAAACTTAATTATTCATCTGGCAATATATTCATCTCTCCATAGGTAAAGAATTTCTTTGTCTGTTTTATATTAAACAATGGTTTTAGCCTCCCCTGGCAATACATGACACAACACCTCTTTCCTTTTCAAAATCAGTCGCAACCCTACAATAAACGCTCACTTAATGGCTTCTTACTGCAACACACATTGTGTTTCTAATGCATATGCTGCAAAATATGGTAGGTTTTATCATTTGTACTATTCCTATTCAAAGGATTATGTAGGTCAGCAATGGAATTCCTTTGTCTAATCTTCAGTGCAGAAGAGCATTATTTTATTTCTATTTTTAATAATACCTTTATTTTTAAATGTCCATTTTTAAGGAAATTTTTATTGTTAAATGGGAACCAATGAAAGTTCTCTCCCCTGTTCTCAGTATCAAAGTTCCTGTAGGTATATGGTAATTCTCCTATTTATCTGTTCCTTAAAATCTCTTTGGTTAAACAAAACATGGAAAGAAATGTCTTATCTAATGTCATTCCCTGAGTTACTTTACAATAATATGCACAATAAAGCAGTTTGCTTACCAAGCCATGAAAACTGCTGTTCAGCTAGAAATACAAATGTTCTCCTTGATTGAGTTTTAATGAAGATAGATATATACATCTGTGGATACATGGAGAGAAAGGGAGAGGAGGAAAATCAGAACGGCGTGCAAGTGAGTGCATTTCTGATCAAGCAGTAGGCTTTGTCTGAAAGGACTGTTACTCACGAGTTTGAATGTCAGTGAAACGCTAGCCTTGTAGGGCAGCTTTTTCTAGCAGTCTAATTTTCTATCTTGTTTTCAGCACACTATAATGCATTCAAATGAAACACCTTTTTTTCTCCTTACTTTTCTGTTCTAATTATAACAGCCTTCCTCAGCAATGAATATCATTGTTACATTCCATGAAATTGCCTTGTGTTTTAAAGTGTATTTGCACCCTTGTTCGTTCCATCTTCTTTGACTTAAAGAAGTATAGCTGCTCTTTACTCTTCACAGATGCCTGCGTTCCCCTGATTATGAATGGATACATTTATTTTCAGCACTTCTTTAGTATGGAAACTTCACCTGCTACTCAGTCCTTCTATTTTATTTTTGACAATGAATATTGTATGTAAGGCTTTTCCACCTGAGCCTAATCTCCAACCACTTTAATTTCTTAGTTTTGAAACAGGGTCTCTCTAGACTTGGATTAGTGATCTTCCTGCTGGGCTCACAGAGCTGGGCTCACAGATGTAAACCAGCATGCCTGGCTTTCCTCTGTTCTTTTAAAAATGAAGAATTGCATTGAGAATATTGTGCTATGCTGCCAGCCAAATGGAATTTATTTTAATACCTGACTCAGACAAAGATACTTGCACATGAGTACAACATGTATTTAACCTCCTTAGGTCATGTTGGAGTTATCTTTGTTTAGCCTAAAATGCTGCCAAATACTACCATCACTACCATTAATAGTGCTGAAGAGTAAACAGAACAAAGCAATTTAATCCTTCGACCTGATTCCTATAATCTCTAACATTTGTGACTTTTTCTCTTGATAATCTGATTTCTTCTCTGCAGCTCACTGAGGCTGTAAACTACATGTGAAGCAGAAGGACAAAGTGATCAAATATAGAATATTGAAAAGGTTGAAGCAATAAAGAACCTTTCCCAAGATATGTGAGACATTAAGATTTTGATATTTTATGGTTGTGCAGAGATTATATTAAGTAAAATGTCACAAATTGTTCTTTTTAATAAAAGATTCATGAAAATTAATAGTAGGAAGCATATTTTAGTCTATAATGCACAATAATATTTTTCATAGTTTTAAGTTAGACTTTTATTTAAGCATACCTAAATTAGATATCCATATATCTAATGCACAATATTAAATTGGCATATTTGTATGTGTTTTAACCTTTAACATAGTTGACTAATAACACATACTATGGCACACATATAGTAGTATGTCAATATAATGTTGCTTATGTCAAAATAATAAGATTTTTTATAACATTGAGAGCTGTAGCTTTAAATATTCCTGATGAAGAGTTCAAAGAGCGACAGTCCTTTCTGCACATTTGTGTTGAATCTTCCCTTCATTTATTATTTCAGCTACATCCTCTTAGCCTAAGATCTGACTCATTGTAGTGGAGGTTAGATGATTCTTTCAAGAGCTGTCAACTTAAAGATTTTTGATGAATGTGGTATAGTGTACAGAGGACTTTGTCTACTTGATTTTATCACAAGATGAAATGGCAATATTAACACAAGCTTTCATCACAAGGAAAATCTAAGTTGCACATGATTTCATTCATAAGCATTATTTTGACAGCCAAGTTAGTGCAAGGTGTTGTTCCAACCAGCAATTCCCACAGTGTGAAACTTTTGAAAATTTAAAGGCTCATTAAGAGAAAAGAAAAAATCTGCACCACTCAGATGGTATCTGTTTGCTGTTTTAACTTCCAGTATCTCAAAAGTGGGAGAAAGATAGGTGATCTCTGTCCTGTTCTATTAATTCCTTAAGCTGGTCTTATTCACTGGTTCATTATACATTTTCTCCCATGTGACTGCAAAGATGGGAAGAGGCACTTCATGGCAAGGGTAGCATTTCAGTCACTGATTTTTCCAACACTTGCCACAGGAAGCAAGCAACTTTTTCTCAATAAGTTTAAAGTAAATTAATAATAATAATAATAATAATGTGGATTTATATTGTGGATTTTTCAAGTTGTGGATTTTTCAAGTTGTTTTCAAATGTACATACCACTTCATTTATGCTTTTAGCAATGTTTAATGTAAAATGCTGTTACATATATTAATCCATAATTTTTTTATTAATTTTATTGAGAAATAAATAGCAATGAGACGGTTTCAAAACTGATCTATAGGACAGTTTCAATAATTAATACATTGTGTATTGTTGTCTTCATAGTGGTTATTCATAGAACAGGATGCAGACATAATATCCTGTCCATAATTTGTAGAAATCATGATTGATAATAGGCAAACACTTTTTTTTTTCTGTGTAAATGAATCTAAATTTTAAAGAATATCTTCATTGAGGTGTTCCTAGAGTTTTAAGAAAGATCTATGAGTGTTAAGACTGTTGAGAGGTTTACTTACACTTTTAAAAGATTTCTGTATGTTTTAATATTGTTACATAAAAACTTTCATTCAGTAATCCTTAAGGAAAAGAAACAGGGAGAACTGTGGTATTTTCACCAGGAAGAATTAAGTTTATTTTTCATTTCTATTTTCCTCCATATGTCTTAATACATATATGTGGATTTCAGGATGTTTTATGGGCCAATGACAACTTCCTGGTATTGAGCACTCCTGCATTATGTCTGAATGTAAAAATAGCATTTTTTCTCATGTCTATGTCAACATATGCAAAGGGATGATAGATGCTAATTAGCCGGAAAGAATACAAAGTATGTTCATATATTTAATGTGATTGTCAAAGATCATTAGGCCAAATAGGATGGCTTGCTATCTAAAGTAAAAGACCGTAACCAGCTTGGAAAACAGTGAGTTTATTGGGAAATATTTCCTTTGTTTCCACAAAGGGTCTCAAGGGTGTATAGAAAACAAGGATTTATTCAAAATTACAACGATAAAATGTTATAAGTAAAATGTAGGAAAAATACAGTTTATACTAGTAATTGTAAATATATGTGTTAATATGGGTAGGAAGGAGATTAAGAAGCATATAAACGACCAGGGAGAGAGTTCAACCACTTAAGTGCCTGCCTGGCAAGTGCAAGGTGCAGAGCTTGATCCCTTATAATGAAACAAACAAACAAACAAACAATGTATATAGAGTTGGTAGTAACCACATGTTTACATCTGATTCCCAGATTATGGTGGTCTCAGACTCTGTGTAAACTTCTTGGCATCCTTACTACCTATCACTTTTTTTGGTACTGGGAATATACCTGAAACCTTTTGCTTGCCAGGCAGGTGCTTATGCCACTGAGCGATCTTGCTACACCATTACCTGTCATTTTAGAAAAAGAAATATTTCTTCAAAATAATGGATTATGTATGTAGTGTGTCAGACACAAACAGATATTGTAAGAATAGAATTATATTCAGAAATAAACAGGAGTATCAGCCACAATAAGAATGATTTTGAATGATTAGCTAGAAACCTGATAATTTAGAAAACATAAAATCAATGAAAAGGTGATAAAACTTCAGTGATAGAATTGTACACCTTTCTAATGCCCAACAGAGTTTAATCATAAATTGAGGAACTATAGACAGCAAATATAACTGATATTGCATTAAGTCCTTTATAAACATTGTGCTTGACTTCAAGGGACTTGGCTGCCCCTGCCACCTTGACTTATTTCCTCTTCATCTGGTTTTCACACTGCGATGTCACTGGAGTAACATTTCATATCTGGATCTCTGTGGTTATATTTGTGCAAGGCACAAATTTTTCCAGATTGCAATCAGGCATTTCTCCTTGGACATGACACCATCTCTGAGAACACTAGTCACTGTCACAATGTTACTGCTGTGTTCGCCAAGGACACTTCCATAAAAGAAGAAAAACAATGTCTTAACATCTGGAGAAAATTTATCATTGCTGAGGTATTGATACACAGTCACATCTCCTGAGAGAAGCTCTGACATGCTAGTCATAGCAGTTCTTTTAGGTGTCAAAATGAAGAAATTAGGGTTTACTCAAGACCACAATGATAGCAAGCATTGGACCCAGGACTTGGGCCCAGCTGAAATGGAGCTGGAGCCTGTGCAGGGTGACACTTCCACAGGAGTTGTGCTTGTCAAGTGCACTGTGCTCTATGGGTGCATGCTTAGAGGGCTGGTGAAATATGTTGCTGACACTGAGCTACATGCCCTGCCCATGGGAGCACACACCTTAGTCTTGTAAGCTGCCATATGCTGCCACAGTAGTACTGTCTGTAGTCAATAACTTTAATCACGTAAAACATATCTCTTCATTTGCTTCTCATTTGCAGTGGTTGTTCCTCAAATGGTGTCATATAATGGCAACTAAGCAGATAGCTAACATGTGAAACATGTACTGTGCTCTCTTCAAAATTCACGTGATCTCTTTTGCATTTCCTAGAAAATCTCTGTTTTTCTGGAAGATCATTCTCATCCACATAGGTGTGAATGTTAGAGTAAACTAAACTGATGTTCAAGTATACTGTACAAAAATTAATAGAGCACTAGAAATTATATTGTAATGTTAAATATAGCATTTATGTTAGTTTATTTATGTATTTATTTATTTTAGGGAAGGGTCTACAGGGTGTTCAGGGTCTCACTACAAGATCGGACTTGTAGTGAGAAGCCTGCTTAAAGCCTCCCAAGAGCTGGGATTACAGGGATGCACCAATGTGCCCCATCTCACATTGCCCCTGAGGGCATCCCAGGGGCAGGGCCAGCACAGCACATATATTAGTTTATGCATGAGTTGCTGCACATGGGATATCAGCATTGGACTCATTTCTTGCTTCTCATTATTTTTGTGTTTTCAATAGACAAAGTAATTGCTATTCTTGTACCCAATATTTGATAAAAATGAAAATGAAAGAAAGCTAGAGAGATAGACATAGATATATGTAATCATTGAACAACCTTTTCTCTATCATCCATAATTTCCCTGTGTTCTTTTAATCACTGTTATCACTTTTTTGGATTCCATATATAACCAAAAATGATTTTGAATGAGCACACCATGAAAAATAATAAAAATTTAAAGTGTTTGATATATTAACTCATAAAATATGCTTATTACCTACTCTATACAACCCTCAAAATATAACAGTTTACCTTACAACACAATGAAAAAATTTATCTGCAAATAAAACGAAACATATTTCCTATTATCAGCCTTCTAAAATTTAGGCATATATTTTAGATTTTCATATATGGAAGTGAATGATATACTACATGTTCTTGTTAATGCATGAGTAAAAATATCAGAAATGTAAATAATTTAAACTCAAAAATTATCTGTACTGTTTAGTTAAATTTTAACAGAATTCCTCTTTTGTATATCACATTCTTGTAGAAAACATTTGTACTTATCATACTGATTTTGTTGTTTTATTCATGGAAATTATTTCATGTTTCTTGTGGTTTTAGTGCTGTGACTGATAGCTGTTCAACTTGAATAGAACGTGTTGTTGAAATATGCACCCTGATAGTTCTAGTAATCTAAAATTGGAGGAATGTTCACATTTATATAATTTTCATTTGGAAGGTGAAGCTACCACTTGTAGAACTCAACACAGATGAGTAATCTTCATACAAACTATCTAGACTTCAAGAAAAGTCTGCTAAGTGTGTGTGTGTGTGTGTGTGTGTGTGTGTGTATTTGGGAATAGACTATGTAACTTTGAAAAAAGGCAAATCATGTTTCCAAATGGAATTCACCTTGTATAGGCCAGTCACTTGGCAATATGAGAATTTAAAGTCAAAATCCTACTTTGGGAAAGAAGAAAACAATCTTCCTGTTTGTTTCAGTGTTTCAGGTTAGTTTGCCCCACTTGCTGAAAAATGAGAGAAGTTGCAGACGTTTCAGTAGCTGGAGTGTGCAGCTAGATGCTGAAAAGCATCCATAAGGTAGGTTGAAAAGAGGTCTAGTAATCTATGAAGTTTCAATACATTATTGTGAAGTTTCAATACATTATTGTAAAGTTTCAATACATTATTTCTGCAGTCTGTTTTTTTTTCATTTTTTAAATGTTATTTTTACTTTTTTTTTATGCCATTAATTGAACTCACACCCCGTGCTTGTCAGGTAGGCACTTGTGAGGATGAGCTATAGCCCCTGCCCCTGGCATTGCTTTACATTGCCTTTATTTTCTGCTCTGGACAGGCACAAGTTTGTAGCATTGAGTTATTATATCAGCAGACTTTATTTCAGCTCTGTGTGTGTGTGTGTGTGTGTGTGTGTGTACGTGTAGAAGAGATAACCCCATATTTAGACATAATACCTTATGTCTAAATATGGGGTTAAGTGTAAGGGTAAAGGACGTGATGGCAAAGTTTTTGAAGACAAAGCTCCAAAGAGCCCAAAATCTACCTGCCTGAATCTACCTGCCTGCCGATACTGCAACTAAACATGAATATCAATGTTTTAGCTTACAAAAAAGGAACTTATACTTTAACACTGTTTGTTCTAAAACAAACAAACAAATACCACAAGTGTCATAAGTTCAACACGACTGGTATAGGAAAAATACCACATTCCCTATATCATACTTAGAGCTCAGCAGCCAGCCATGACAAAAGGTCCAGAAACAAAGTCAGCAGAGGAATGAAAAGTAGTTCTATAAGAGAGGACACACATGACTTGTCTGCAGCTTGCTTAAATCAGCGCTGGTAAATCCTCAGAACTAGCTGGTGGGTAAAGCCAAGGATACTTAATTTTCTTAATAAAAATAGAGGGATGTAGTAGAATGATGACTTCATGAATTGAAGCAGGGATATCCAAATTCCAAGAGGTCCAAGATGGAGATTATGTGCAATCATATTCTATAGTAATTTTCCTTTATCTTCCCCATTCTCAAAGGAAGATAATATGAAGTAGCTGAAGAGCAGCAGCTGAAAAGATGCTGAAGAATAGGACTGTAATGATACAGGATCCAGGAGCTTTAGGAGTTTTTATCTATATGTAAAGTAAACTGGATAATAAAGTTACCTGAGAAAAGTTGCATCAGGCCAGGGAGTGAGAATGCAGAAGCATCTACAATGAACTTTTAATTTCTAGCAAAGACATCTTGAGCATATAAAAAATTACATTAAAATAAGCATTCATTATCAATTATTGATGTTTTCTTTAATTTATAAGCAGCACATAATAACACAAACAAAAATTAAGGGACAAAAGTTACAAAACTGAGGAAGTAAAGTACAAAAATGTTGGTGAAATTTGGAGAATATTGAAAACTTAGTTAAATGCATTATCACTGGGCCCTGGTTTTTGTTCCTGTTGTTATGGAGGCACTGTGGACTGGGCTCGGGCTCTAGCCCCCTGTAGCACTGAGTTATGTGCTCAGCCTGTTCACTTTTAGTTTGAGGCACAATTTCAATATGTTTCCTAGGTTGAACTTAACACTGCTCCCCCCACTCAGCTTCCGAGTGACCAGGATATCTGGTGTGTCACTAGGCCTGCGTCTGTCATCAGCACACTGCTCTTTTGTTTTCAGGGTTACTTTTCCAGGAGTTTTCCTCTCCCCAGTGCCATCCTATTAGTTTGCAACAGTCAGTGAGGGCCTCTCGTGTTTGCTCCAATCAGCTGCACAATGCTTGCCGTGGTTTGCGTATTTTTGAACATGAGGCAGTAGACCATTTTCACATGAGCCCAGGAATTCAGAGTAAAACTATAAAGAATTTTAGATTACTATTTATAAATGACTTAATGAAAGTATTTCAGGAAAGGTTTTCTGAAACTCTGGCATATTATCAGCTATTATTTTATATGAGTTATATATTTATCTGAGTTACATATATATGAGTTATATAAACTATATCTATATATATTTTCCAATAGTTAAGTTTCTACTTGAAACTTTTACAAAGGTTGATTAGTCCAAAAGTCTAAAGGCATTATTTTAAGTAAAATAATATCATCTAAGAGAGGACTGTTATAAATTAGTTGTCAAAGCTGAAGAAAAACAAAATTAGTAATACTACATTTTCATGTTGTTCTTTTTAACACTGTACAATTGACATATAGTAGAGTACATATATACAGTATGTATTTATTATATATACACTTTGCATAATTAATGACAATTTTCTGATATTGCTCTATTATTAATGAAAATATAGGATATATATATACATATATGCCAGCAAAATAGCTCAGCAGTTAAAGTGCCTGTTTAGACAGACTCAGGGACCAGGGTTAGATCCCCAGAGTGCCATGATGGCCCCACCCCACTGAGCCAGAGACTGAGACTGGGCATGTTAGCCTGCATCTGTAATCCCAGCTCTTGGGACGCCGTAAACAGGTGGATCACTACAAGTCCAGTTTAGTTGTGAGACTGAATACCCAGTACACCTTTCCCTAAAAATACAAAAAAAAAATTTAAAAAATAATAAATGATGTAACATTAGCAATAAACATAATTGTTCAATACATATATGCTTTATACTGACCTAAATATATAATGAAATAAATGTGAGAAAAGAGACAAGTATCTTAGAAGAATCTCTGAAAATGTATTTACAGATATTATGCTCAAGGATACGTGGGTTAATCCCCCAAACTTTAAGTATGGCATGCATTTTTGAGAGATAATAGGATTTAAATGAAGTAATTTTATATTGGAGAGGTATGACCATTTATATCTCTCTCTCTTTCTCTCTCTCTCTCTTTTTTTTGTGGAACTAGGTTTTGAGCTCAGACCCTTGCGCTTGCCAAGGAAATGCTTAATGACTATCTCTTCCTGATCATGAAGATAATTTTATCAGTGATACCATGTTCAACTTTCTCTCTGTTGTAACCAGAATAATATTTTACCCAAGGACTTCTCCTTTATCTTTTACTGAGAATAAAGGCACCTTACTTGAAAGAGATATTTCATGAAATATGTAATTAATATTCCTCAAAATTCTTAGGTCATGCAGAACAAGGAAATTATGAGAAAAGCCTCTTGTGATTTCTAGCTAGATGCCTCATTCATTATGGAGGGTGACGGGATGATGAATACCAGTATTGCTCCTGCCTTTCTGTTTAGAGATGGGCTTGGGGTCTGTTCAGAAGAAGCTGGTCAGATTAAGATTGACAGAGAAGGGCGTATTTCCCTTCCCAGTTTTTCTCTTGGTTCAACTTTTTGTCTGTCATGTCTTGTACAACTTTGTGTTGGATCCAGCCCACATGAAGGACTGAGATGGCTGAAATGTGATCCAAGATAAACCTGCTCTCCCTGAAGGCACAGATACCATGCTCAGTGATGAGAAGGGGACTGAAATAATCCACAGGTGAGGGATGTCTGAAGAACCAGGGCTTAAGTGCAATGTGGATCCTGGATGGGATCCAGGCCAGCAAAGCGCCTTAGGCCAAAAGAACAAAGGAATCTAAATAAAGCATGGATTTCATCCACATTTTTGAACTATGGTTAATGGATCATAAGGAAAATATTGGTATAAAATGTTTATAATATAAAGTGATAAACTGACTTTTTAGAAACTCAATAATCTATATGAACAACTCTTCTAATATTAAAACATTCCAAACTAAAACTGAAAGTGCTTCAAAATAAGTAAAAATCAGATACCTTCCTTTGAAAACAACTTGGACTTCTCCTGACAGTTTTTCTTTGAGGAATACCTAGTCTATGAATAGAAATTATTTAATGGAATAGGATTATTTTATTGTAGCAAAACATTAAATTTATCCTTTTACCTACTATTAACTATTTCAGTAGCATAAACTAAGCTGACACTGTTCAAGTGTCAGCAAATTTACCTCCAGATTCTTCTGAATCTGAAACTCTATACCTTTCAATGAATAATATTTCAATCTGCTATCCATTCTTTTGAACTTTCAGTTTCTATGAGATTCTCTATCTAGGCATTTCATATAAATAGAATCACGTATTTGTAATTTTTAAAGTGTATTTTATTAAATGTAGTAGTTTCAAGTTTCATTTATACCTTAGCATGTCAAAATTTATT
>NDGM011005338.1:0-10144 GCA_002564305.1 Octomys mimax
AGCAATTAACCACTGGGAAGAATGTATGCAATGTGTTGATTATTAAAACTGTCCTACCAATTTAGTTTGAAAAAAAATAAATAAATAAAATAAATAAAAATAAAATATAAATAAATAAATAAGAAGTATCCTGCTTGCCACACCACAGACTGTTTCTCCTTTGAGATGCTCCTCTGCTGTACTGCCCTGCCTTGGTGCCAACTGATGATGGACTGAAAACCTTAGAAACTTCTATTCTTTAAACAGAGAATTACCCATTTTCTGGGAGGAGGGGTGTTCATAAAGTCTCATGAACATGGTTATGTCAAGTCCACATTTATGTGGAGTATTGATGAAGAATTAATTTTAATTTCATGAGTTTTATTATATTCAGCAATGAGTGCTTAACAGGAAAATATCGCACAAAGTATTGCATATTTAGTATTTATTGAGTATTAATAAAAAGGTATCAAGATTTTCATCGTTTACTGGTTTTTGGTGTATAAAGTCTGAAAAGAACATCAATAGCTATGTGAACTACAGTGAAAATATCAATAATACTCTATAAAAATATTTACTTCAATTATCACACCTAAGGCAGTCTTCACACATGATCACAGCATGTTCTATGCACACTTATTGCATACACTGACAGCACATGTCTTTTGCTTTTTGAAGGACATCCTTGATATCTCACTGGTCTTGCTGTTTTGTTAGAAGGTTCTATGATTAGAATATAACACAGCAACACATAAAATACTAAATTCTTTATATATTGCATATTCAGAATAAACAGATTTTTACATAAGCTCTGAACTTGCTTACAAAACTTAATGAATAACATCAGAAATAAACACCTATGTTAACTATTTAAAATACCAATGGAACTCTACAATGAAAATAGTGTTTACTTTAAGTGTTACATATATACAGGAGTCTTCACATATGAAAAGTGTATGTGCCATATGCAGGTTATCATTCACACTAATAATACACATGTTTTGTTTTCCTGTGTTTGCTTGTTTGGAACAGTTTATCTCTTTTTGGTTTTGCTTTTATAGTAGGTCTTTGGGATGTTACAGCTGCCTGTTCAATGGTTAGCTCCAGTGTGGTCCACAATTTTTTTTAACTGTTACCTGAGCAGAAACATTTTGTTTTCACTCTGCTATAAATGCTCTTTTATGAGTCCTTGCCCAGTCCTCCTTGCACTTGTTATTTTTTCTATAAACTATTAAACTATCCCATACATGTGTAGGGTGAGTAAAATACAACTATTGGCCACTACTTTGTGTTTTTAATGACATCATAGTTGCTGCATAACTCATCAACAACATCTGCTCTACATTCTTTTTGTTAATGAATTTAGGACAGGGTCTGCAGGGTGTAGAGGGTCTCACTACATAGACTGGACTCGTCATCTACTCTACATTCTTACTGTAGAGATTTCCATCTCAGGCTTCCACTTTGTCAAGGTTTCTCTATCAATATTTCCATCATGCTCCAATGTTGACAGCAATGCTGGTTTTTTTATTGTCATATATAAGGTCCATAAAACTTTTTCTGAAATCTAAATATTGTACTATACAATTCTCTGTTTTAAAATTATAGCATTTCATTTGTAATTTCTTCTTTGTTTCTGTGTATGAGTCCTGCACTGGTCAATTTATACTTTGTTAGCAAGTGCAGCATCAACTGGAAACTAGCAAACCAGTTGTTGAATGTCACACCCCAATTAGTTTGGGAAATGGGAGTGACTAGTCTGTTCACAACATCATTCAGTTTATTACTATATTAATGAGGACCTGATGGCTGAATTCCAGGATAAATGTCTAATTTGAAGGCATAATAAGTCTTTGCACCTACAAAGGCATAAATTTTATGCCATATTTTGACCTATCATATTTCCATAAGTTTTTTACATTCCTGCCATTACCATGAGAAATTCCTGCCAAGTACAAATGATGTAGAAATGTTTTCAGTTCAGTTAGTGAGGTATCATAAATACATTTTTTATTATGGCTACTGGTGCATACAGCATGTTTTACTTGTATTTTGTCCTTTGTATATTTCATAGCATTTTGTAGCATTTCATTTGTTACAGTGTCCAATATTGAATGGCTAGTTTTCAGTCCAATATGTTTCATCTTTGCCAAGACCCTTACTATATTTTTGGACCTATTTCTAATGTTGGCTCATTCTATCTGGCTTTGTGACCATTTCTCAGCATTCTGACCAATGAAGTATACACTCACATTGCTGTCTTCTTCATCATCTGAATGAAAGGCATCTGCATTCCCTGTGTCTGTCTCAGTCAATTCTTTCTGCATTTCACTCTCACAGGACCTTTGGCTCACATGGTCAAAATCAAAGTCATCATCATCATCATCCACTCACACTATTTTGTTGTGAAATGAATTTTACCATAATGCATCATTTTCATCCTCCATGTATAAGTAATCTGATGGTTCACTTTTGACCTCTTCCAAAACTTAAAAATATTGTTTTCTATGTGCCATTGTATAGAATTGGGCTACTTATCCTAGAAAAATCAAAAGAAAACTTTTTAAAAACCAAATCCTAGAGTGGTATGTATATACTACTCTCTGTGATACTCAGGTAAATACATGCCAAAACTGTCAGATGAGTTTAATATCTGAAAATCCTGGTTTGCCACTTTTGCACATACCTTGCTTTTCATTATACTAAGTGGGTCAACACAATAATTTCTTCCTGTATCCCACCAGCCTTTATTATGGTAAAGTAAATATTTACAGTTCAAAAGTAAGGAATATGTTTGTGGAATTCAATGTTATGTGCTGCTGGTTAACTTGTGGGTGTTGGGTATTTTTTCCCAACAATGAGAAAGTGATCAAGACAGCCTATTAGAAATGGTTTTGTAAGCATCTCTCTACCAGTACTCAAATGCTGAAAAAATATTTCGTGTATAATGATAATGTAATGCAAATAAGTAATATATTGTAAAAGATTTCCTTACTGGGAATATACATCACAACATCTGCCTGGAAAGCACAAGGTCCTGAGTTCAATTCCCAATACAAAAAAAAAAAAAGTGATTTTCTTATTGGAGAACACAAAATTTTGTCAAGTGCACATACCATAATAATAAAATGTTGCCTCTGTCACAGTTCTTTTTAGAATTAAATCCTACCTCATAGAAGAGATAAATGGCCTTCTGAGGCTCAGAGACTGGGGAAAGTCGCATCTCCCAAAAGCTGGGATTACAGGCATGCACTACCATGTCCAGCCTCAATTGCTGTCTCTGTACACCCTGGGGGCGGGGCTGGCACAGCAGGCCTGGGGATCGAACCCTTGGCCCCTGCACCTGCTGCAGGCACTTTAATCTACTGAGCTATTTGGCCGGCCCCTTGTACTATATTTTGAAATCAAGAAATGTGATACCTCTACATCTTGACTAACTTGAGCATTCTTTTGAATGACTTAACTTATGCATCACTGAAAAGTTCCATTCCAAAATTAATAGTCAGGGATCATGATAATCAGTGAGGGTAAATAACCTCTTGGATGCAAAACCTGTTACTCATTAAAAGCCTATTTTATTTTGAGGTTAATTCTATGGTAGTCAGAGATGTGAGGCAGTTATTTATTTATTTGTTTGTTTATTAGTTTTTGTATTTTTAGTATAGGGTCTACAAGATATCACTAGGTAGATCAGGTTGGTAGTGATCTGCCTGGAAAGTGATCCACCTAGTGCAAAGATTTTAATTTTTTGTTCTTGTTTTCCACCTTTCCTTGAGAGAATAGAGTTGCTGTGAAGGGAGCAGTTTTTCATCTTCTCAAACTGTTCCACTACCTGAACAAGTTCTTTAGCTGTGCCTGGGAAGGCCTTGAGTGCATTTGACAACATCCTTCAGGGTTCCCTTATTCCTTTTGTCAATATTAGAAAATTAGAAGTCCAGATCTTAGTTGCATTAACTAGATAAAGACTCAGCTTATTTTATTTTGTTACAACAGAAAGCACTACTTTAGACTAAGTCCCATGGTCCTTACAAGCATTTTAATATTACCTTCTATATTGCTCATTACTTCTATTTTATAGGTTGAGATCTCATCCACAGTTGATCATTAAACCTTTTTCCAGTTTTTGAATTAGAGTGAAAAACCTGGAGAAAAATTCAGGAAACTCATTTGGAAGAGAGGCAAGCTAACGTCGGGGTACAGTTTTGATCTCAGGACTGTGAGTACTAATACCATAGCCTGCTTTCCTGGAATGCAGGAAACAGGGCACAGCCTTTTACATAGTCTGGGATTTTCAGAATGCCTGGGTTTTCACTGAAACACTTGCTGATTAGATCAGAAGACTGTTGCTCATCTAGCCCAGGATGTCTGGAAGAATCTAACCCAGAGCTGATTTCTATCCCCATCTGGCCTGGATGGTTCTGTATTCTGAGCTGAGGGTTTAGGATCACAATTCTGCAGGGATTATCAATTTAAAATGTTAATAACACCTGAAAGATTATGTATTATTATTTTTAAATAAAACTGCTGTTTTTCAAGTATTTTTTATTTACTTATCTTACTGTTTAATTTCAAAATCTCTGTAAAGAAAGGCAAGATGTACCTAAGTAAGGCAGATATTTGCTCTCTGATGTTTATGGACATTAATTCTGTTACTGGTGACCCAAAATTTTGGCTTATCTGTTAAATGCTGTGGTTTCTCATGACTTCATCCTGAGGAGACGAGTTCACGCTGAAATAATTTCCCTTTCACTGAAAGCAAAGTATCACTCTGCCTCATATAGTCTACCCTTTCAAAAGAGAAAAGTCAAAAATCTCTGAGAGTGTTACATACAATTACTTCAAGTTTGGCTAACACGCTTTTTAAAAGAGCTTCCAGTGCATATTTTGGATTAAAAAAGATTTTAAGTAAGAGTTCAAATATTTATTTTAACTTCTTTTAGTTTCAGTGATTCATGTCAATAGAAAATACACGTTAGCCAAATGCTGAGAGGGTCGATGTGGAGGTGACCCTGATCTGTGCTGCTGCTGGGGCTCCAGCCTGCGGAGCGCTGAGCCAGCTGCCTGAGAGATGCACGTGGCTTCCCCATGAGCACCCTCTTTTAAGTATTCTGACCGCGATGCTTACGGGGAGTCGCTGTAGAAATATGGAAAATACTCCGTTTCTGCTAATTTATCATGGCTGAATTGGCATAATGAATGGTGACAAATAGGCCTCTTTCATCCTCACAAATGTTACCATTACATTTTCAATGGCTTCTGCCTGAGTGTCAAGAATAGCAAGCTTAATTACACAGAAGCTGGTGGAGACCTGCGGTGTGCATGCAACACGACAACAGGAGAGAGGCTGCTGGAAACCAGAGTTGATCATACTGGGGGAAATGGGACCCGGATAAATATGTGCATGGCACAAAATATAGCAACTGTAGAAATCATATGGAAATTTGTCTTCTCAGAGTAGTTTTATGTATCATAGAAAATTTGATGAATTAAAAGGAAGAACAATGACTAAATATGATATCTGCATTTTCCTGTCTCAAACATTGACTAAACCTTTGGAACTCTATCTATGAAGTAGTAATTTTGTAGGATGTCTTTAACCTAATTTCAAAAAGTGTTGACGTTTTGATCATGACATTTAATAAAATGTCATGATCTCTTTTTAAGAGAGAAAAGCCCATTATACCATCATCAGTTGAGTACTAAAATCCTTATTTATAGAATCAATTTGCTAAAGTGTGGCCCCTAAATGTGATTATTATCACTAGACAACCATTTAGAATCACTTGGTGTCTATTACATACCAATAAATTAAATGGGGGCGGGTCACAGGCACATAAAAATTTCCTTTCACAGCCTGCATTTAATACAGTTTTCTTATCCTACTTGATTGATTATGACATAATTCTCTGCATAGTTTCACCTCTAGAAAAATAAAAAGATTAATATTGATAACATAAATGAGCCATTTTCCCAAGAATCTTGTTATTCAGAAAACCAATTTGTTATTTCTAAACATTAATAGCATGCCTTATTTCAACTACATATTGATTTTTCTTACATACCTGTGAAATGAATTTTTCTTATCAGTTTAACTAGAATAATATTTGGAAGCATGGTATTCCCAGTTTTATTTTAAGAATACAATAATTTGAAAACTGGCACAATTATTACTCAGATATAAATAATGATTAAATAATTAGTTATCATAAAACATTGCCTCATAATCACGAGAAGAATGTGTGAAGCTGACCTAGCTGCTCCACTTCTAGGTATCGTCCAAAAGAATTAAAACTATTGCATCATAGTGATGGACGCATACAAATGTGTATAGCAGCAAAATTTATAACAGTTAAATCCTGAAAGTAGCATATACGCCCATTAAGAATAAATAGATAAAGAAAATGTGGCATTTATAGCAATGGAGTCCTCCTCTGCATAGAGACAGATGAGTGATTTAAATGAAAGTGGATGAATCTTGAGACCATAATGTTAAGTGAAATAAACCAGGTTTAAGTATTTTACATTGTCCTAGATATTTACATGATTTGTTTTTTTAGTGGAAAATAGCTTAAAATAGATCAGTTATCCTTCTATGGTTCTATTATGATAATTTTAAGAATATTACGATCACAATTTTAATGTTAATATTTGTTGATTGAAATGCAAATGCCATCTTTAGGTTCTAGGAAAATACTATAAATCGTTTTTAAGTACTGCACTTACTTTTTAAGCAACTATTTTTCAACATTTGCTATGCCCTAGACATTCTGTTGAAGTTCAGAATATAATGGGTTATATACAATGCTAGATTGTTTTTTGAAACACATACACACAGACACACATACACACATGAGTTTTCACAGAGTTCGCTACTGCTGGGGAGACAGGAAAGCAATAGGGAGAGTATCATCTATGGGCAAAATGTATCATCCTGGTAAATTTTGGAGGTTGAACTGCACATACAGGTGAACACAGAAAGTAGGTCTGCGTGTCTGGGATCATTTAGCGAAGCAAAGCAGCACTGAGAGTAATGATACTAACAGAGCTGAAGGGCAGAGTCATCGTCTCCCTGACATAGCATCTGGCAGGAGGCTCCTGCTGTGAATGTGTTCTCGCTGCTGTCATCCTAGGGCGATGCCTCCACCTTGGGTTCCACTGTAAGTCCGTCCTGAACTGAGCCTTTCCTGTGTGTGTTCATGGAGACCCTGGAGATAGAGGCCCCCAGACCCTGCTCTATCTTCCCTTCCTTTCCTTCCACAGCACGTCCATTCACATCCAGCTTAAATACTTCAGGGAATATCCATTTCACCAAATTTAGAAAACTATTGATTTTGGAAGGAAAGAGTAGAAAAATCATGTACATGTAATGAGTTTTAAAGGATAATTTTATAGTGAGCTTGGAAGAAATCACCTTTAGGAAATTTTGAGTATATCATGGATATGTTATTCGGTGTGTGCGCTGAGGAAGAACCATCCTGAGGCCATGTCACACACACCTGAGCAGAGGGGCTAGGGAAATGGATGTGTGAAGGTACAAGTGGTTAGTGACTCACTGCTTCAGAAAAATGAGAGTTCATTTAAGTAGAATGGAGTGATCCAACTCTAAATATATTTTCTCTTATAGAATTACATTTATATTTAATATGTCAGTAAAACATATTATAACATTCAGATCTTCATATATTAATCTCTTCTCTTCCTCCAGAAACTTTTTTCAGCTCTTACATTTCCAATCATCATTATTACTATTTTGCTCATATTAAACAACTTCATTTCTCTCCCTCAGAAGTATACACTCCTGGCCCCAAGACAGAAAGCTATTGGCCTTAATATTCATGACTCAGCAGGGTATTTTATGACTAGCAATAGTTACAACTTAAGTGCACATTTTCTGTACATACAGAGGTCAGAAATAATTTGCTTCATGATATAGGAATTAAAATCAATACTCTTACTTCCTTAAGAAAACAAACATAACATAATGTAAATGAGAAATGAGTAAATTATTAATAGATGGGCTTATCTAAAATATACTGCGAGCTAAGCAAGGTCAGCCAGAGAATTGAGTTTAGGGGCAGAGTGAGTTACAGGAAGTAGGAGGAAGTTGGCTATATCACCCCAGCTTTGTCTTCAGAATGTCACTTGCTCTTGGGAGGCTTCGAGCCTTATTACAAACAGCTGTTAAATGTCCCTGAGAATAAATGCTTAGTAGATTGCTATCAGGCTGGAGAGGAGAGAATGGAGAAGGGTCTTGCATGGCTTGGAAAACTTGTCTCCAGGATGTGCAGGTGATTGCTAAGTCTCTCGTTAAAGCTTAACTCTCACCACGATGCAGGGAGCTGCACCAGATGCTTTCATAAGGGTTGCTTAAGCTTCTTAATTTTTACTTTCTTTGTCTTTGCCTTTGTTTGGGATTTAGACGAACCCTATTCTCTAGAACAACCCCCTCTTCATTCTATGTCTGGTATGTTTCCATCTATTGCAAATGTGGAGAAGCTTCACTGGCTAGAGAGGGCATTTTCTCCTTTCTTTTTGAAGAGAAGAGCAGATTTTATCAGCTACCATCTTTCTGCTTCTGTTCTGATTTCCGATTTCTCCAATCTTCATTAAAAATTTTATTGCCTAAGCTAAGAAAGTGTAGTTTTACGTACCTGGAAAAGTGCTCCTCCTGGAAGGAGGAGGGCTGCTTGAACACCTATGCTCTTGAGAGGTGAGCAGATAAAAAGCCTGTGGTAGGCAAGTTAGAACTGCTTTTGACTAGCTCTCTTAGCTTCTGTGCATACAGTGTATCTCCATTGGTAGGTCCTTTCCTCCACTGTCAAGTCACCACTTCTATACAAATTCATGAATTTGCTCCTTGAGACAAACTAAATTTGAACCTTGATTTTAACATCAGCCCTGGAGCTATAGACATACAAATTTCTTGTCTAGAAAGTAATTATAATTTAGTAGGTGGAGCTTACACAAATATATCATACTAAACCAAAGTGAAATAATCCATAAAGAACCTTTGTTCAAAGTCTTACAGGAGCAAGAGAGGCTGAACTTATTGCTCACTGCTAGCAGGCAATATTAGTGTACTATCTGTCATTGGAGTGACAATCAGGATTGCTATTTTTTATTTTTTATACTTTTATTTTATTTTGAAGAGTAAAAGCAAAAGCAAGACCAAAAATCAGAAACAAAGACAGAAACAGGGCAATATACAACAATACATATTCTACAGATTTTCAATACAAGGATAGCTGATTAACAATGATTGATATATTATCTACTTTTATCATCAAATCTGTTGCTCAGATTAACAGACATAGTTATGTAAGATTGGACATGATTGAATGTTACCACTTGCTTTCAAGAAATCTTAGATTTTTGTTCTTGTCTCTCTTTTATTACCTTTTTAAAAATTTATTTTAAAGGGAGTAATTGATATGACTTTATGCTTCTTGTATTGCTTCAGTAGCTCTTAAGGTGAAAATAAATAGGTACTCCTAGTAACTATTTAGTACTTGAGATCTCCGCTTTCACCTGGACACAACGGTTTCTGATTGGGTGGTAGGCAGATTGGGGATTGATTTCGTGGTCTTGCAATGAGCTGCAACCCAAATTTTTAATTTTTAACTTTTTAACACTGTTTAAACACCTGTACTGTTGGGCCAGTGAAGGTAAGGTCGAAGGTAATCTACAGAGAGAAGCTGTGAGCTTTGTGGTTGATTCACTGGAGCTGGAATCACAGAGTTTGGAGCTTTTGTGCTCAACTTCCATAATGTGAGGAGGTCACTGAACCAAGTATATTATATGTAGACAAACATATTCCCTCTTGTAGTGAAGAATGCTTCACATGCATGAGGGCATTTGCAATGTTAGCTTTCAAGCAAACTTTTTGGGAAAAGATTCACTGCACTTTAATCATTTAATTTTTTTTTTTTAAACAGGAAAGAGCCGCAATTATGGTCTGGATTCTAAGTTCAGAACCGAGGGTCTTTTGAACATCTGGCATTAGCATCTCACCAAGAAAGGAGATTAAAGCATCGCAGAAAGGGAAGCCTTGTTCAAGCATTACAGAGGAACAAAAAGTAGATTACGTAGCCTAGTGTCTCTCTCGCCCTCAAGGGAGAACAGGAGTTAGAATGACATTGTTTTCATCACACCTTTTCCCTGAGGA
>NDGM011005367.1:0-10196 GCA_002564305.1 Octomys mimax
GCCTGAAAGACTAGAGGTGACACAGAGGGGATGCTATCCAAGACTGGCCATCAGTGAACTCTATTTAGTCTGGAGCAAATCAAAAGTTCAAGAGAAGAGCAGGGAAAGGACAGAAATTGGATTCAACTCAATAAATATTTACTGAGCACTTCATATGCATGATAAAGACTTAGATTCCCTGTGCAAACTCCCAATGCCAACCGTATTTGGGAATCATCTTGGACCTTTACTTCTGCTTCGCATCTGTTCACTCGTGCTCCCCTCCATTAGGCCGCTTCCCAAGGTTCACAGGTTCGCCCTCACCAGCGCCTGGAAACTCACCCTCTCCTCCACCCTCTTCCTCTCCCCACTGTCCCAGCCTTTCCATTATTCTCTGGATCGCTGCTCCAATCTAATTATTACCAGACTGCAGCCTCCTGCCCTCCCTAACAGGGACATCTTGAGTTTCACCACCCACTGCTCATTTCAGCTCAGTCTGTTCTTCAAACACACCAGACCCCTCGCTCCCACCCCACGGAGCTCTCGCTTTATCACCTCTGAGACAGTGCACCGGCCTGCTGCCATATCCTGGCAGGGCTCTGTTCCACACTATGTGGCTGGAGTTCTTCTTCTTCGGCTTGCATCCCTGAGCCTCATCACTTCATTGGATCTTTCACTTTCTTACTGTCTGCCTCACGTCTTGATCTTGTGCCTTGTATCAGGTGCAGACATTGCTTGTGGGTGAGGATGGGGAGGTCAGTATGACAAATCTGTAAGATCCTGGCAGCTATTCTCCAAATAGACACCTTTCTCTCAGACTTGGGACAAGGTATGAAGACAGATTCCTAACGGGGGTGGTGCTACAGTTGGGAGATCCACCAGCATATCTGCGAATTCATAAAGGTCTTATTTTGCAACTCAATGAGTGGATGTAATTAACAGAAAAGTGGTATTTAATTTATAAGGATGTCATCTTTCCACTTTGGTAACTGGTAGATTATTAGGTACTAGACTGTTTTGGGTATGAAACTATGGGTCATACAAGCAGAATCACCCCCCACCAAGGCCTTGTAGTTCAATTGCAGAGGCAAAAGGCCTACAAGTAAGTGAATCAATAATGGGATAATGAAGAGTGAGAGTAGTCGTGGGACAGGCAGGTGTGGCCCTGGGCAGAGCCAAGGAAATAAAGAGTGTAGAGTTGACCTCTCCAACAATGCACACCCTCTAAACAGGCGTGGGGCTGGTGGGGAGGAGAGGAACGTATTTAGAAAAGGGACCAGAAAGCACAAAAGGACCGAGAAGAACAGGGGACAGCACATTCCAAGAACAATAATGGCTACAGTTGGGTTGGGTTGTAAGCGTGAGAGATGAGTGCAGGATGGTGCAACATGGTGAGATTTAAGAGACAGGGCCTCAGACGTGGAGCTAATGCTTATCTGTTGGTGCCTGGGACAGAACCCAGCACGCTGCCTGGACCATGCATGTGCTGTGGCCACAGCCATAGCTTAGATGTCAAAGCAATGAGATTCTCTCATGGTTTCATGTGGTGTATCGAGAAGACGGAATGCAGGGGAGTTGTAAAGGAGCCCCTACAATAGTGAGAGCCATGTCAGCGGTGGCTCTGCAATAATGACATGGATATAGTCACTGCCTTAGAGGACCGCCAGATGGTGCAGAAAGACACACACAATCTGATACACTGTCACAGACCCACCATGGATTCTACTGTCCGCCACTTCCTTCCTGTGCAGTCACACGTGTTGTATCCTGCCTCTGGATGTTAAGTGTCAGCACCACATTTCCTGGGATTGTGTCTATGAGAGCCCACGCTGGGTTAACAGCACGCATGCAGAAGTCAATCACAGCAGCCCTGAGGTGCTTTCCTTGCAGCACAGCAGCACCCACAGCCTGCAGCTCTTCTCCCTGCATCTGTTCTGCTGGTTGGACCCAGATGGCACAGCTGCTGCCCCACCATGGCACACGCCGAGGAGAGGTGGGCTTCAGCGATGGAGGAACACAGAACACCCCTGAGCATGGGCCTCAGGCACTTCCTGGATGGAGTATCAGGGTCCACCCACTGGCCCCTCTGAGCCTTCACCTAAGGGAGACAAATGCCTCCATCTCACAGAGAAGCTAATTACGCTAACAATGTGTTGGGGGATTTTTACATGGGCATCTTTATTTTATTTTATTTTTCATGTGTTTAGTACAAATTCTACAGGCATGAGCCACCATGCCCAGTCTCAGCGCACCACAGATCGAACCCTGCAGGCACTTTAGTCCACTGAGCTATCTGGCCGGCCCTCAATGGGCATCTTTAAAACAAAGTTCCCCTCCTCATTTCTTCCTATGACAGGCTTGTGCTCACACTTCCTAGCTGACCATTGCAGCAGTGTGTTAGCCTCACTGTTGCTGAAACTTCAGGATGGCTTCATGTGTACTTCCTTGTCCTCTCTGGATTTCAGGTTGACAGAAGAGGAGCCAGAGCGAAGGTGACTGAGGCAGCCCCATTCCACAGGGAAGTCTGGAAATTCTGCCTCTTGTTTATGAGACAGGCAAGCCAAAACAAGATTGGACAGGAAACCAGGGCACATAAACAATCAAACTAGAGTATTCATTTCATAAGAAGGGAAAGAGACAGGGAGGAAATCAGAACCGAACAACACAGAGATGGCAACCCTTTTGCAGCTATAACTGGCAAAGGTTATTCTTGAATTTCATTAGGAAAAAAAGAAGACTGTGGAAGTTCAGCACTTTGTAACATAACACCATTTAAATGGGAATAGCGGGGCTGGGGAGATAGCTCAGTGGTCTAAGTGCCTGCCTGGAAAGTACAAGGACCCAGGTTCAATCCCTGGTACCACATGATGTGCTGGCCCCAGAACCCCTGGTGCACCATACCAGCCACCAAAACCAGGTGTGGTGGTTCACACCTGTAATCCAAGTTCTGAGGAAGCTGAGACAGGAGGATCACTATGAGCCCCAGCTGTGTAACAAGACCCTGTACCAAATAAATAAATACATAAAAGATTAAAACAAATTTTACATGAGAATATGTGGAACCAATTATGCTAGAATCCACATCTTGCATCTCTGCAAGATGTTAGACATGATAAAAACAACACAGAGGATAATGTGGATGATCTAAAAATTGTGGCTGGAATGTCTCCTGGATAAATAATGTCTTCAGGTAGAGGAGACACTCAATTCTCTAAGTAGGTACACAGAGGACGCCATGCACCAGCCAGTCTGAGTTGATGGTGTGGTTCTGGAGTTCTCTGGTGTGTCAAGTGTTAGTCCTTTGTGGGAGATCAATGGGACGCCTGCAGAATTAATAGTAAAGGGTTGAAGGTGGTTAGGGTCACTCACCATGGCTTAGGCAGCAGCTAGTCAAGAACTAGTTCAGAGGCACTTCAATATTGTAAAGCCACACACTACGCAGTCGCATACCTCCTGGATATTGGCCTGGATTCTAACAAGGAAAAACTACTGCTCCAGGGAGGTGCCTTGATGGCTTTGACCAAAGAAACCCTGTTTCTTTTATCCACAGATACAGAGGTGCCAATGTTCTGCAAGTTTTCTTCCAAGTCCTCTAAAGAGGCATGGAGCACCCATCAGGAGCCATGCCAGCCACAGCTGATGCACATAAATGCTTTGCAATTAACAGGGCTGAGTGGCATTAAGAGAACCTTAAGAGGAGGATGGTACCCCCACACAAGCCTCAGAGCATAACAAAACTAGTCAGGCTGGTAAACACACCTAAGAGATGGGTGGCCTTGCAAGAACAGGACTTTGAAATTCATTTAGCTCTGCAGGCAGAGCCACAGCAAATGGTGGTTGTTCCATTATTTTCTGTTGACATTCAGATGTACTTCTGTCCACAGATGGTGGCCACTGGAGAAATGGGCTTAGCTTTGTAGAGTCCTGTGCTAGTTTGCACAACCCAGCTCTTTTCCTCTTTATCTGTGCAAACTTGGGAGGTTACTTAAATTCTCTGAGCCATTATTTTCCTCATTTGAAAGAGGTTAGAGAGCACTAGGTGCCCTGCTTGGATGTTGTTAAGAGGAATTACAAAGTATTCTAACATGCAATTCTAGGCTCACATTTTAAATGAAACAGATAATGAACATAATTCCAAGAAGGGCATCCACTGGGTAGTACTTTGGGATTCAAGGCTGGGATTAAGTCTCATGCTCACAATTGTGAATTTTACATATTCGCAGTGGTGCGTGCCTATAATCCCAGCCCTCTGAGAGGCTGAGGCAGGAGGCTCCCAAGTTCCAAAGAGTCTACTGGTAACACACAGACACACACACACACATTTTAGGGTTCTGCATAGCGGCATTTTTGTCCTTGCATTTTACGATAGCTAAGTGGCATGCAATGTCTCTGAACCTCTGTGGTCTTCATCTTTAATAAAGAAGTAATATTGTCTTCCCCACAGGATGGTTGTGGGAATCAATTAAGATAATGTATAGACCTAATAAATAAAAGATGTTCAGTCAATGCAAAATTTTTAAGAGACTCATTATTACAGACACGTGTTCTTCTGCGGGTGACAACTGGAATTTGAGGTGAACCAGAAAATAATAAAGCTTCCACGCAGCCAAGTTAAAATACCAATCGCACCATGTAGGAGAACAGGATTCATATGCTATATCTTCTCTTATTTCACCCTGCTGGTTCTCGCTGTGACAAAATACTGGAGACAACCAGTGTAAGAGGAGGAAACCATTATTCTGGCTCATAGTGCCAGATGCTTTACCCAGAGGTGCTTGGCCCCACTGCACTGGGCCCATGGCAAGACAGAAGATGATGGTGGGGAGTATGACAGAGCCAAGCCACTCACCTCATGGTGGCCAGGAAGCAGGAAAAAGAGGAAGGGGCCAGGGCGCCATACTTGTCAAGGGCAGCCTCCAGTGACCCATTTCCTCCACCTGCGTGCAGCACCTCCTTCAACAGTGCCCTCGAGTGGAGACCACAACCTCAATACATGAGTATTGGGGGGCATCTAAGACTCAGACCACATGCACCATGCCAGTCTTGTCACCAGCAAAGTAAGTAAAGGACATTGCCTCTACTTTGGGCTGTACGTGCTCTGCCTTGTTGATCTGAACAATAATAGTACCTTCATTTGCTTGTAGGATGAGTATGCTTGCTATGTCCAGGTACGGTGCTCATGTTTTATAATTTAATCCATCAAATGCAATTTTCATGTCAACTCTTTGAGGTAGAGTACTGTAACTATCTGTCTTTCACAGATGAGACATTAGAAAGGATGTTGAGGAATTTATCCAAAGTCACAAGGTCAGTAAATGGTAGACGTGAGGTTCGATGTCAATATATTGTCTTTGGTATTAGTGCCCTTAATCACCAAACTGCAGGGCCACTGGTATCACCACTGCCACGGCCACTGCTATCAACAGTCCTACCACCAGTCCAACCGCCTCCATAACTGTAACTCTAACCCACAGAAGCCCTGCCACCTTTACTGCTGCCATCACCGCCACCACCTCTCCCTTAGCTACAACCGCCACTGCCGCCAATGTCCCATGTGCCACCACATTCATGAGCAGAGCCACCACTGTACTCAACTACTACTGCTTTAACTACCTATCGTGTGTGCTCATTAAGAGGCAAACACTTCAGCTGTGTGGTTTCATTTTATTGTCACAAGAACTCTATGAGGTGCATTAAATGACTTGCCCAAAGCTATTCAGTGAGAAAGTACTAGCACGTGCGTTCGATTTGAGTGGCTGGCCACAGAGCCCGCGTTCTTAAGCACACTTTCAGACTTTGGAATTGTAATATGACTAGCACATCAGGAGGCACATAACCAAGATTTTCCAAAAGGCTTTGCTACCCTGCAGGATTGTGCAAGCTGTAAAGATTGGGTTTTCCGACAGCATTTGAGTACACTGATATCAATCTTTCCCCTTTGTTTTGAAAAGTGAATCCAATGGCTTCCATTAACAAATGAACCCACGCACATCTCCACCTTGTTCTCATTTAGCACAGCTCTGCCCAAGGCTTGGCACCTTGTTTATGTCTTGGGAAAAGAAGAATGGTCAGCTATGGGCGGTGGCAGAGCCCCACCTGCTTCCTTAGGGTCTGAAACAAAGTGTTGGGTACCAGAACACAATAATAGAAAATATTAAAATTCCAGAGCCTCAAATATAAAAGGTCTTGCCTACCAGTGTTTGGATTATATTTTTCAGACTTCTAATTTAGTTTAACATTAAAAACTAGTCTTGGTGTCTCAACCATTTCTAAGACAGCAGCTTTGGTTTCCTCCTCCATCCCAGCTTTCAACCCTGAGCCAGAATCATAGTTCTGAAAAGGAAATCCAGTAATTATTTTTTTCTCATTAAAGTCCATTCATAGAGCTGGCAAGATAGTTCAGTGTATTAAGCACCAGCTTAGGCAAACCCAGGGACCAGGTTTAAATCCCTGGCACCACATGCTGTGCCAGCCCAGCCCCCAGGACTGGGCATGGTGGCACACACCTGTAATCCCAGTGCTGGGGAGGCTGAGACAGGAGGATCAGTAAGAGTCCAAGCTGCATAGTGAGATTCTGTACCAACTACATTTTTAAAAAAATGTCCATTCACAGTTTCAGATTGCCCTTAGGAGATACAGGAATCCTGCGCAGAATCACAGGGCTCTTCTTAGTGGGCTCCAGGCACTCTCCATCCCTCAAACTGGACCAAGAACCAGACAAGATGATGGCAGGGAGTGTGGTGGGCCAAAGCCACTCACCTCGCAGTGGCCAGGAAGCAAAAAGAGAGGAAGGGGCCTGGGTCCCATACTGTTCAAGGGCAGCCTCCAGTGACCCATCTCCTCTACCTGGGTGCAGTATCCTAGAATTCCACCTCCTTCAACAGTGCCTTCAGGTGGAGACCATGACTTGAACACATGAGTTTTGGGGGACATTTGAGACTGAGACCACATGCACTGTGCCAGTCTGGTCACTAGCAGTGTAAAGAAAGACTATTGCCTCTACCTTGGGGTGTACATGCTCTGCCTTATTAATCTGAACATTGACAGTATACATTTGCTTATAAGGATGTGTAAATGCCAGCTTTCTTTGTCTTTCACCTCTACTTCCCATTTCCTAGGAAAGCGCCAGGGTCCCATACTCTTCAAGACAGCCTCCAATGACCTATTTCCTCCACCTGGCTCCAGTATCCTAGAATTCCACCTCCTCCAATAGTGCCCTCAGGTGGAGACCACGACTTCAACACATGAGTTTTTGGGGACATTTAAAACTCAAACTATAGGGCTGGTGAGATAGATCAGTGGGCTAAAATGCCTGCTTAGGCAAGCTTATGCAAGCTCAGGGACCACATGCTGTTCCATCCCCAGCACCATATGCTATGCCAAACCTGCCCCATTTCTTAGGATAGTGTAATCAGGAACGCGCTAGGCATTGCTTCTTTTTTCCTCAGAAAGCCACCTGCATAGTGCAGGCTCTCCCACTCCCTGAAACGTCATTTACTCCTTATCTCTCCACCAAGGCCAGAGACTTGGTATAAAATCTATCACCTAAACTAAAGACTAGGTGGGCCACCTATAACTATTTATCCACTAAAGGAATCAAAATATGAATATATCCAAGGATCAGGAGCTACCTCCCTTTTCAGCATATTTGTAGAGACAATGTTTTGAAAGCATAGGACAAGATAAAAATACAAATGGAATTGGAAAAAAAATTAAAATTAATAGTTACTCTTTTTTGATTTACGGTTATCCTGGGATCATCCTCTACTAATACCATGATTATCTGCTATCTTTCTGAATTGCTAAGGCAGTGTACTAGAATCATTTGCAAAGGTCAACATGACACCACTTCTGCCACGATGAGGCTCATATTTGAGTGGCAGAGGCAGGACACAAAAATTAAGATCACAAACTACTCTCCACGTTCTGAAGACATACTGTGTACTCAGCCCCTGCAATGCATAGCATTGATTTTTCTCAGCAATCGGTGAGACAGACAGTGGTGAGGAAACTAAAACCCAGGCAGGTTTCAGTATGCAACCTCTATTCCATCAAGTGGTGGAGTGACAGAAATATGAAGTGACATTCCTTAACACCTGCGGTCTTCATACCACATTAATTTATGCTCAACGGTGCCGTGAACACACTCACATAACATTTTGTTCATTTGCAACCATTTTTATGCAGATCACCCCATTTGGGTCTTACAAAGCAATGTTCGAGAGGTAGACAAGAATGTTATTACAATCTTCAGTCCGTAGACAGGAACACCGAGACCCTGAGAAGCTAGGTCACATATTTATGCAAACAGGAATAGAATTCTGATTTCCAGTGAGGCTTTCTCCTTCTTACTTTACAAATATACCCTCAAAAATCAGGCATATCCGTCTCCAAATACATATGTACCTCCTTTGGTCCACAATAAACAGATAGGTCCAATCCAGACCCAGCGCATAGCCCTGCCCTCAGTCTGGGTGGGGGTGGTGTCACAGGCCCCAAGGGCTCTTAAGAAGCCCCCTTTACCAAACTAGTACACTACACTCGATTTTGGGCTTTTATCCATTGCTTCCCTATGCATAGATATTTGAAAGGGCCCTAGAGACTGGACAGCTCTTGGCTCTGCCTTAGGACAGCATATTGGCCCCAAACCACAGCACATTATCTGAGCTTCAATAGATTATCACAGTATTGTTTTCTTTAGGCTGATAACAATTCATTACTTTAAGTACACAGGGGGATAATTCCAGAGGAGAATTAATCATTGCTTTGACATATTCCTTGCTGTTAAGGAAAAAGGCTACTCCCAGGAAGGGCTATTCTCTGCTGCCTCACTTCTCTAGCTTTTATTTTCTCTATTCGACTCCACAAGGAATTGCTTCACTTACCTCATGCCAAGTACGGTGTGACGTTTTGGAGGAACAAAGATAAAAATGAATGGTAGCTTTCCTCTTAGGGTGCTTATTTTGTTTATTTATTTATTACATATTTAGTAGAGGGTCTCCAGGGTCTCACTACACAAATCAGACTCCTAGTGCTCCTCCTATTTTCAGTCTCCCAAGTGCTGGGATTACAGGCACATGCCACCATGCCTGGTCTCAGTCACTGTCCCAGTGTGCCCTTGGAGTGGGGGCAGCTTGGCATGCCAGGGATCGAACTCCAGTCTCTGAACCTGCCTAAGCAGGCACTTTAGTCCAACTAAAGTCTGCAGGCACTGAGCTATCTGGCCAGCCCTACGCTTATTCTGTTCAGAGGAAAAGATAGATGTGTGAAGCAGCAATACTAACTCAGAAAGATGTATAGCATCATTGCCAAAAGGTCAGGTCACTTGGTCCAGCCAAAAGTTCAAATCCCAGTTCTGTCACTAGGGAGAACCTCATCCTTGGGTCACTGACTTAATCAAAGAATTTCTTTTTCCTGTTCAGTCTAACAAAGACAGTGACTGTACCAGCAGTGAGGCCTTACTTATGGATGGAGTACTTACAATTAAGAGTCCTAGCTGGTTAAAGATAGATGATAGCCCCTACATAGTATTCAAGAGGTATTTTAATAATGGAAATAATTGGTTTTGTTAAGTAATTTAAAAAGTTATTATTTTCATTCTTCTGACCTTCAATAAGGCTATCAACTCCACAGGACTGGGCCTGCTTTTCTTCTTTGTTAGCCCCCACCCCTCATTTATTCAATTCCCAACAAAATTTAGTTGGATGTATTTTATTTATTTATTTTGAGACAGGGTCTCATCATGCAGCCCAGGCTGGCCTTGAAATCACAGTGATCTTACTGCCTCTACCTTCAGAGTGCTGGGATTACAGGTGTGCACCACCACACCCAGCAGTTTGTGTACATTTTAGACAAAGTGATAGAAATTAGGTTACCTGTGCCATTTTCCGGAAATTGGCCAAACTGAAAAATACATTTTGTGGAAACCTACTGTATGCAGAACCTGTTTGTTTGTTTTTGTTTCCTCAGGCTGATTCTGAACTGGACTCACACCATGCTCCTCCTTCTGCCTGCTCCCACAGGAGCCCCTGCCTAGCTGTAGGTCTTGTTCTAAAGCAAGGAGAGTTGAATAAAATGTCTGCCTGGCCAACATTTTGGCTCTAGCCTTCCAAGGTCAATTAAGACTCAGGACATGTGAGATCTTGTACTGTAATGTCATGTAATTCAGTAGTTTCCCAAATTTTCTGATCAAGGAGATTATGGGGCCAAAGAGGAAA
>NDGM011005380.1:0-11517 GCA_002564305.1 Octomys mimax
CTGCATCTGTACTATGAATAACTACTACAAAGACAACAATATGCAATGTATTAATTATTGAAAACGTCCTAATCAGTTTTGAAGCTGTCTCGTTGCTATTTGTTTCTCAATAAAATTAATAAAAAATACATAAAACATATATGTAAGGCATATTCAAAACATACACTTATTCTGAAATATTTCCATCTACTCTAGAGTCACTGATGTTTTAAATATTGAAAGTTGATAGCTGGTGAAAATTTATTCTTAATTTGACAGGGAGCTTAAAATCATTGGAATGTGACATGCATGTAAAAATTTTAAAAATCCAGTTATTACAGTAGATACAAGAAAGAACAACTTGCAACACTTACTTTTTATAGTAACTGTTCTTCATCTGTTTGTAATTAAGTGGATGGTTTTCTATTTAAGACAGTGTTAGTACATCAATCTAGGTAATGGAAATGCTCCATCTTCCTAGTTTGGGAGTCAGGATTGGTTGTACATTTATGTATATTATGTATGGCTTGAGACTGAGTCTTGTTATGCTACCCAATGGCTACCTGTTGGAAATGGCCCTGTGTCCCACTCAGGACTGCCCTGGGTGGTTGTGAAAGTTGGCAGAACAGAACTCCACTGTTCATGTGGAGAGCCGTTCAAAGAGTGTTCTGGAACTGTCCAGCTGAAAGGACAAAGGTCACTGAGAGAAGCTCTTCAGATGTGTTTATGGCTAGACACATGGTATGAAATTTATATTGATAGTAAAATAAAACTACTTTCCATTATAATCTGAACACTTCAAAGAAAATCTTCTACTAACCTAGGAGCCAAGACATTTTATGTGAGGTACCAAGTCATTGATTAATAATTTGTCCTCTGCGGTATCCAGAGTTTCTGTATTTTCCTTTCTTCTGCTTTATGCTCTCTCTTAAGTAAAAACAGCAGCCCCAAAGTAAATTTGTTTATAAAGCAAATAATCATTTTGAAATGTCAATAATAAAGTCTTAAAGGCCTAATTTATCACTTTGAAGAATGTTGCATTCATATCTTAGATTGGTTTTTAATAAACCTAAGATTTCACTATGTAATTCTTTATGCTTTAAAAGTGTTTGGTATAAATTGTGTTATATGATTCTTCCAACAATGCCATTAATGGAATATAGTCAGCATTATTCCATGTTACAGTCAGATAAAAATGACTATTCAGGGAAATAACTGATTCGTTCAAGGTTGTTCAGAAAGTAAGGACAGAGCTGTCACAAGAATTTCATTCACCTCATTTTATATTCATCATCTTAGACATTATTTAAAATTTTAGAGAGCATGACAAACTTTAACAAGTAAATATCTACCTACAGTATTTATGATTTTTCTTTTGTTTAATTGTATTTGGTCCAGGGTCTCACTATGCAGCTCAGAGTGATAGTGATCCTCCTGTTTTCAGCCTTCCCAGTGCTGGGATTACAGGTGTGCGCCATCATGCCTGTCTTGGTGTCCAGATCATCACACCTGGGGGTTGGGCCAGTGTGGCATGTGGTGCTGGGGATAGAACCTTGGTCCCTGTGCTTGCCTAAGCAGGTGCTTAGTTCACTAAGCTATCTCACTGCTTTCTATTATAATAGAAATATAGGCCTGTATGATTTTTTTGTTTTGTGTTCATTTCTTCTATTTTCTTTCTGTTCATGGAATATTGAAAATGAAATGTATCTTACCAAATATAAGGGACAAGGAAAATATAACTTGCTGGATTAGAAGAAATGTTGAGAAGGCCAATATGTGTATTATGTACTGGAAAACTAAAGGAACCAGCAGTTGATGGCTTCAAGTTCATCTTTCTTATGGTATCACAGATTCTTCAGGACCATGTGTGTAAATTGTCAAATGCAATCAATGAATCCAGTGAATCTTTCTCTCCCTTAGATAACAGTAACATGACATTGATATGTTGGTAGCTTTTACTGTTAGCAGGTTATTATAATTGTTGGCTACAGAGAGGAGTTGTTACTTCCACAGTCTTCAAATGTTATGTCTCTACACAGTGTAGCAACATTGACTGAATCACTTTCTCTTTTTTGTTTTGCCTGATACTGACTCTGGTAAAGGAAAATCGCATGTGTTAGTAATAAGCAATCTTTAGGCTTTAGTCAAAGTGAACAATTTTCCAATGTCAGAACCAGTTAGTCAGGCTTTGCAGAACTGACCTACATTGCTTCTTAATACATCTCTTTGTATAAAGGTAATTCTAATATTACCATTGACCTACCTATTACTTAACCTCATTTATTGAATACCTTCCATTTATGGGATATTTTAAAGACAAAGAATTAGGAGGTCTAAGAGCATGGAGTTAAAAAGAGGAAGGGTTCTTTTTCATATAAATAATGAACTTTATATTATAGAAATAATCTGTGAAAGTATGCTTTAAAACATTTTACTTGATTTGACAGCCATAAATACTGCATTAAATAAATCCATTTATTGTCAATCCCTATGAATATTTTACTAAATAATACACCAGTAATTACCAAAATCCTATTTTAAATATATAGAAGATCAAGTAACTTTACGAATATAAGTGTGTATTTGGTATGTAATCTTAATAAAATTATATCACTAGACATTAAGCATTTCTCTGTATGATCTTTCTATACTATGAGTCAATGTTTAAAAACTCTGTATAACTACTATCTATCTCAGAATGAAGTTGTAAAAATGGAAAGCACCACTTTGGTTTATGCAAAGTACAACATTTCGATTTTTATTATGCTAGCAATAAAGATTATATATTGACCCATCAACTTTGTTTTATGTCTACATTTTATTTATAAATATCTTGCTGTCAGAGCCTGTATGAATGAGGGCTGAGCTGCACACGTCAGACCCAGCTGGACTGGAAATAAAGTCCACATTCTAATTTCAATCTGTCTTTAAGTCTGAACCACTCAGTTCTTCATGTTTGTTGGAATCCTCCGAAGACTGGAATTTCCTGGGAGATATCCAGTACTTTGGGGACTGTAAACACCAAAACAAACAGCCTTTCTTGTAATGTGTTTACAAGAAGTAGACACAAGTAACTGTACTCAAAAAGTTTATATGTATGGCGAAAGGAACATAAATTTTTTGCAGTCCTAACTTTGCTTCAGTGCAAGTTCTGGTTAAAGATTCATCTCAGGAATGTAGTTGTAGGGATAATTTCTGTCCCATTAATTGCAAATAATTTCTTTGCTATTAGTTGGTAAATCATAACTAACAATGAAATGTTATTTTATGCACTAAATTATGGCAATAAATTTCTTGACATGGTAGATTATTTATGTAGTAAATATTTATTATGTTTCCTGTCAATCATATGTAACTATGTGAATTTATATACAGGTATACAATTTTTTTCAGTTTAATCTTCAAGATCTCTCCAAGTGTTAGGTGTTTTTCTATTGTAAATAAAATTCATAAAAAGCATAAGAAAAATAAATATAAATCATTCGTATTTAAATACGTTTCTAAATGTGGACATAAAATTAGCTTGATTCTTCTATCAGAAACTTCCCTGACATCTCTGAGAAATATCGCATACTATTTGTTTTGGTTTATGCTTAATAAAAATCCTGATGCCTTGAGCTGGTGCAATGCTCCTTAGCTAAAAGTAGATGTTTCTCAGACTCCTTTGTATGTGGGTGTAGCTATATGAATGGGTTATGTCAAATGAAAATTCAGAAAGATTTGCATGAAATATTTCTGAAATATCTTCTTAAAAAGGTAAGGGTTTTCTTTTTCCTTTTTTTTTTCTTGTCATTTAGAATGTGTCATGAGCCTAGATTTTGTGGACACTTTATACAAGCTGATGATGGTCTTGAAGGTGAAGCCAAGTCTGGAGGATGACTAAAGACCAGAGAGGGAGGATGGCTACTTTATTGAAACGTAAAACTGCTATCCCTGCCTTAGGTACTCTCCTTTTGGACTCCTTTTATATGAAAAGCAGAGAAAGAATATGGCTTTTGTTGCCATTGGCTTGTTGAATTTTCATGATGTGCAGTAAACAGAATCAGAAAACTGATATTGCTTAAGAGAAGTGGATGAAGAAGAAAATCTTTTAGTAATGATAGGGAACATGTGAACATGGGGTTATAGAACTTTTTAAGTTGTCGTCTGGTATATCTTAGAGACCACATGCTGTCATAATACTGTAGTAATTAGAGTATTGGGAGAAATCATAAAATCCTACTTGTTTGGAAGTAACTTTGTTAAGAAATGTTTGAGCAGTGCAAAGAATAAATGACCTGGGCTGCTGAGATAGCTCAGTGGACTAAGTGTTCACTTAGGCAAGGGCAGCCACTGCGGCTCGATTCCCAGTACCACATGCCATGCTGGCCCTGTCCCTGGGAATGCTGAGCCAGCCACTGAGACCAGGCCTGGTGACACATACCTATAATCCCAGCACTGAGAAGACTGAAACGGGAGGATCACTATGAATCTGAGCTTCATAGTGAGCCTCTGCACCAAAACTGCACCAAGTACATAAAAAAATAAGTAAAAATAAAAATAAATGACCTGATAGTGAGGTGATAATGTAATGATGTCACTGCCACCGTGGTCTGTCATAATGAGCCTGAGGATCGAGGACAACCAAGTGTTGCTTGCAGTGTCTTCACTTGCCCTGTGGGACCTGAGTTCTATTCCTAAACTACGATAACCTCTTCTTTTTAATAAGTGATCAGAGAATGTAGACTACAGTTTTCATGGATTTTAATCTAGTATTTTAAAGGTTTAACAGAAAAGCTGGCATTTAAATGGCTCTCAGATTCCAAGGACCCCCAACTTCAAAGTCTCTCTAAAGTCCCCAAATGTCATTTTAACCTACGACAAATCAGTAGAATTAGGATGGACTAGTTTTCAAATAAGAGTTTGTGGGAAAAATATGAGTTAATGGTATTTTTCCATTAGCTTCCCTCTTTTCTCTGGATATCTTCTGTTCTTTTCCCCACCCCACACTCATAGTTAAGAATACTGGGAAACATTCTATACTCATAATAATCCTAGGAACGACGATGTACTTGCTGTTTTCCTAATGCCTTCTTTTATTATTCCTTAGTTATTTAGCCTTTGTTAATTTCCTTATATCAATGAGAACATGAGTTTGTGGTCTTTATGGAATCCTTGATTGACCCCAACTAGTGTCACCCGTATTTTAGATCTTATGTCTAGTTAAGAGGGAAAGAATAGAACTCAACTACATTCAGCTTGCCTCTTGTCACTCTAGCACACACATGATATTTTCCCCCTCCTTTTTTTCTGGCATGTAGTGTTGTTCAATAACTTTGCATCAAAATTTCCTCGTTTATGTGTATCAGCACAGAAATCTCAGCTATTCCTCAGGCAGCACTCTCTCTGACCTACTTTATCCTGATAGATCTTATTTCAAAGCTCTCAGATCCCTCACCATCCTTTCCTGTCCATCTGCCTTTCCTTCTTTAAGTTTTGGCTGAAATTTGTTTTGTAGTAACTGCAAACAGTAATGAAGGAACATTTTGCCTGTCCAAGGACTTCCACTGCTTTAAATATGCTATAAGTATTTAGAGTTTGTCATGCTGCAGAATTCTCTTTTTCTTCATTTTACTTCAAATTTCTTAGTTGAAGGGTATTCAATCTTCCTCCAGATAAAAGATTTGCTCTCTATGTTTCATGCCTCCCAAGTGTCAAGGATTATATCAGAGTGTCCTGAAGTCCTTTAAAAGTTTTAACACATCAGCATGAACATACTTCAATGCTAATAAGAAAGGTTTGCCAAGACGGTTTCTAGAAGGCATTGTAAAATTAAGTAATTTAAAAGCAGAGTTTTCCTTATTACAATATAACATTTTAAAATAATTTCAGTGTCTATCACTGAAGTGCTACTTTTTATAATTGTTCTAAAGTATTTTTTAAAGAGAAAATGCTTTCTCATCTGTCATGTTAATCAAAATGCTATATATGTTAATATATAGCATTATTAGCATTAGCATTATATATATTATACATATAATATTAGCATTATATATATTAGCATTATATATAGCAATATTAATTTTTTTGCATTGACTTAGAACTATAAAGTTTTAATGGGGCTGGATTTAAATGCATTTTAAATCTTGAAATTATTTCCCATTTTTACTGTTAGTAAAAAAACCTGACTAGCATATATCCAGATAAAATTTGTTTTCTCATTTGTCTATAGTGATTTAACTTTGCTTTGATTTGCATCTTATTTACTAATTCACCTCCAAATCTCTTTTAAACACTGATTCCTGGGCGTGATTCACTTGTAACAAAAAAACAGCTCTACAATCTTGATAGAAGCACTTTCCTGGGTGTTCAGGAGATGGTAGAAGCAGATAAACTTTTTGAAGATTTTTATGGGACAGAAAAACAGAAATACTAATCATATTTCAAGCCCCTTGTTCCTTCTCATTTAATCTAGCTTTAATCAGTGAAGAACTTCCTGAAATTGTTTTATCTTCTGTTTACAGAGAATTTGCTAGAAGTTATGGATAGCTTTAATTACCTTGATTGCCTATGTACACATATTCAATTATATAAGCTACTGTAGGCATCTATTTTTTTAAACATGTAGCTTTTTAGAGCACATATTTTAAAATACTGCAAGGGTAGCAAGTACATAGCTCCATGGCAAGGCACTTGCTTAGCAGCTTAGGGGCTCTAGGTTCATCTATGACAGCCCAAAAAGAAAATAGCTGGTATCATAACACACTTGAAAAAAATGTTTGCATCTATGTTCTCTAATTTCTTTTTAACTTTAAGTACTTGTTAGTTTATTGTGCCTCTTTTTTCTTCAAGAGTTTCTGTTATCCTTGCTTTGAGACTTGTATTTCTGATTGTCTCTGCTACCAGTATTGCAGAAAATAGCCACAAGGAAGGTACCTGTGTTCCCGGTGAGATGAAACAAATAAATCATTTACCGTTTGGAGAAGGGTAGGTAATTTCCTCACCTCCTTTTATTCCTCTCTTTATTCTGCAGCTTTCATACATCTAATAGCTTCTCTGTAGACTCCTTCCTGCTATAGTGCTAAAATAATTTCTCATTAGGTAGACAGGCAACAGAAAATGCCACAGCAGCATTTGTTAGGGTCGGGGTCTCGGAATAATAGGTGACTGAGGTGCCAGTTTAAAAGAACTAGGAAGCAAAATCTTCATTCTCAAGAAGTTAAAATATTAGGACAAAAAGTGACACAGGAAATAATGAAATTAAAGTATGTGTCATCAAGTGTAAATTGACACAGGATAGACAGAGAAGGCAAAGCTGTGAGGGGTTAATGCCTTGGAAGGAGGTGAGAACCATGGAGGGGACTGTGCTGACACTTACCACCAAAGGGAGGCATGTGGGCGTGCAGACACGGGAGGACACACGAGAATCTCACCTTCAATCGCTTCTATTGTTAACGATACAATGGTAAATCATGCATGGTTTATCTTGGAGAAGAGGCATGAGTAATGATAGACAAGAAATCAAGCAAGGAATGTCCTGAGATCCCCCTTTGTTCATGAAACACTCTTCTCGTCACTCAGACAATTAAGTCACGAGATAACCCGGGAGGCAGATGTTCTTACTTTATAGATGATCAATGGAGGATCTGAGGGATTCAATAATTTGATCAGTCCTCACACAAAAGGCATATGGTGTCACTAGGAGCCAGTCTTGCCCTCCGTGGGGAGCAGCTTCCAAATGCATCACTTTTTGAATGTTTACATACAAATTTTCTTTGCTACATCTCGTGTTACCAGTAAGTATGCATTCTTTACATTTGCATTTGGAAGAGAACCCCCCTAGTCTGCCCTGCAAAGCAATGCAAATCATCTTCAAAGCCCTAGTTATGCCCAGACCATCAATATTTGACAATTTATTTTGAAAATGCTTACAGATCCACAGGAAAACATAGGGCATCTGAAATGAATAGACGGTTTTCAGATGAAGAAGTAGAAATGGCAAGTAAATATATGAAAAAAATGTTCAACATCACTGATCGTTTGAGAGATGCCAACTAAAACAACACTGAGATTCCATCTCACTCCAGAAAGAATGGTTGCTATCAAGAAATCAACCAATTGCGGCTGGGGAGATGGCTCAGTGAAATAAGTGTTTGCCTGGCAAGCACAAGGTCCTGAGTTCAATCCCTGGTACCACCAAAAGAAACAAACAAACAAACAACAACAAAAGAAATCAACCAATAACAAATGCCAGACAGGGTGTGGAGAAACAGGAACCTTTCTCCGTGGTTTGTGGGAATGTAGACTGGTGAAACCATTGTGGAAATCAGTGTGGAGATTCTACAAGAAAGCCCTAAAACTAGAGGTTCCATTTGGCCCAACCATACTATTATTTGGTATCTACCTAAAAAAATGAGAAATAGCTCACGCAGCAATGCACCCATGTTTACACCACACATGTTCTTAGCAGCACAGTCTGTAATAGCAAAATCTTAGAAACAGTCTAGATGCCCATCAAGTGACGATCAGATAAGGAAGATGTGATGTTTCTTATACAATAGAGTACTATTCTGACATAAAACAGTGAAACTTGAGACACAGGTAGGCACATGGATGTACCTTGAGACCATATTCATATAAAATAAATCACATGTTCAAATATCACATGGTATTTTGGTGTAAGGAACCAAAAGTGTAAGTAAGGACCCAAAGTATATAATGGATATTATGAAATGGGAAGAAATATTCAAATGGGAAAGGAATAGGGAGGGGAAAAGGAAGAAGCAGCCAAGGAAAAACAAGAAAGTAGAAAACATAGAAACAAAACCTTTGCAAATAAGGAGGAGCAGAGGGGTTAAAAGGAGGGGAGGGGAAAAAAGAAGAATCAAGATACATCATATATCGGTGCAAATTCCATAAGATGAATATTGCCATTATGTGTATCTAAAATGTACCCATAAAGTTAATTTTAAAATAAAGTAGATATAAATAAAAAAGAATAAAGTTCATTTTGAATGCAAAAAATAATGATCAGGTATTGGTCTGTTATGGAAAGGACGCTCAGTGGTCTGTCCAGCTCTCCCTGGTGTTGGGAACTGGGATGTCCAGAGCACTTATAAGCCCAGCACTGGCAGGTTGCAGACCCACTGAACAGCTTGCTTATCTCTTAGACAGCCTCTTTCTTCCTGGTACACCTCTGCAGTCACAATGAGCTGGTGGCTTCAGCACTTACACTACTCACTGCTCCTTTGAAAACCGCGATGCAGGCCATGTACTGTTTTGTGAGGGCAGGCAGCCGTGAGTTCGGGCTTCAGAGAGTAAGTTTTAGTTTAGGGCCGTGGAGGGGTCACGTCATTAGACCATCTTCAGAGTGGGAGATTCACCGTTGGTGGGACCCTCAACCTGTGAACTGGGTATTTCAAGGTGGGGTGGGGTTGATGGCGATGTGTGCCTCCTGGAGCAGCGGTAGTGGCAGCAACACAGACGCTGGTTGGCTGGTGTGAGGATAAGAGATTTCTGAGCTGTAGCACGCTATCCACTATAGGAAAGCTATCAGTTACTGGCTATGATAAGTAAAATAAACACAAAAGCTTATATGTCACTGAAATTTAATGAAAAAAGCACTCTATGTGGAAATTATTTAGATGCTGATATATTTGTTAAAACATCTTCCTTATAGGTTTTTCAGTATCGGTATAAATATTAATCATACATTTTACATGCATCTAATACTACAGTTTTGTTCTTTTTATTGAGATTGTCATTCTATCAGGGCATTCTTTTTTTCCCTTGGAAAAGGTTGTTTCTATTTTTGAAGAATAGATTTTGGATAACAGAAATGCATTGGAGGAAAGGGAGGCAATTTAAAAATGCAGAAACCTGAGGAAACCTCTGAGTTTGTAAGCAGTTCAGGGGGCCTCTTTGGGGGAGGGAAAGGACAGTGAGCAAAAGGGAGAAGAATCAGAAAGAGAGGAAGGAGATAGTGAAAATAGAACGGGAAAATGTTCTTTTGATTAACTATATAATGCATGATGAACAGCTTATGTATTTGAGTAATTACTGGCACTAATAATTGACTTACTTATTGACTGATGTCCAGCTGTCCTGCTTTTTCTGTTTTTTCTTATTTGCTTGAATATTGATTTTCCTTACATCTGGAAAGTATGTCTGGCAAGAAAATGTTTATGATTCCTTTGCTGCTATTTAAAATAGAAACCTTTAACCTGGTACTAGGTTGTTTTTGGACACGGGCCTTTCACTCAAGAAGCCTTATTGGCATTGTTTGGAACTGAACATCTCATAATTCTCCAAAGAAAGTAATAGCCTAGTTAAGTATTCCCTTGATTATAACATACCCATGTACATTTTATTATCATTTCAGCTATTTTATGTGGTCATTAATTATTACAAAAGTGAACTTTAAAAGCTCATTTTGGAATCTTGTAGTGATGACTGCCATTGTATGTATTTGAAATATAAATGTTCCCTGGCCAATAGTGTGTCCCTTTAAACAAGAGGATGAGAATTGTATTCTCAAGTTAATGATCTGTTTATTTAAATGATGACTATGGTCCTCAGAAGCAGAGGAAAAACATTTGTGGAGCCTGACAGCCTGCTGTATTGTTTATGTTCAGACCTTGCTCCTGAAGCTGTGGAGGATCTTTCAGCCTTGCAGATGACGGCGACCTATGGGGACCTGTGGGCAGCCTCCTTACGGGGCAAGAAGCTGTCCTCTTACCGCATCCACAGTGCATGGAAATTTATTACTGTTTAAACGTAGGCAGGGATGAGATTCTTGTCACTTTGAAGCAACCAAGGCCGATCATCAGTTGTTTAGGTTACTAGGCAGTTCGTTATTACAGTGAACATATTATTTTTTATACAGTGGTATAAAAGCTGTCTTATACCATTTGTCATGCTCCTGTTTTCTGAAGTAAAATAAAACATAGGTATTAAAATTTCATTTAGTAGTTCTGAGAGTGGCAGGGCCCATAGAACCCTCCTATCTCTTCTAAGGTAGAGGGTATTTGGGTTTATGAATATTGGCACTTCGATTGTTGAGAGGATTGCACCAATTAGGATACAGCTTTTGGGAAGACCATTATTTAATGCCATTTTGAGATCTATATGAACACTGTAATATGATTAGGAAATGTGACTACTGTCATTAACACAGCCAGCAGGACCAACTGCATTACTGGAGTGTCACACTAATAAGTGAGGGAAGGCTAAATTTCAAGCAAAAGGGATGAAACGGGGAATTTTTTCTTCCCCTCCGTGTTCGCAGGTACTGCGAATTATACTTGAGAATCACTTGGATCACTGAGAAACACTTACCTCAGTGTTAGAATTCAGTCCACTGAATTTACCAAGACTTTTTGGTTGTTTGCTTCTAATTAGCAAGGGGATGTTGTGGGGGAGGCTGAGTGACTTATTCCCATCTCAGTGGTGCGCTCCTCAGCTCCTGCCCTCCACAAAATCCTAGGCACTTCCCTGCTATGTTCCAATGTTCTCCCCACACTTTAGTTGGAATATGGTTGTTTATTCTTTCTTTTTTTA
>NDGM011005386.1:0-12436 GCA_002564305.1 Octomys mimax
GGATGGATGGATGGATGGATGGATGGATGGATGGATGGACAGTGAATGGAGGGGTGGGTGCATAGGTGGGTGATGTGGATGGAATGGATTGATACATGGGTGGATAGATGTAGACTGATGGGATGGGATGGATGGATGGGTGGATGGATGGGTGGAGGAATTAGTGAATGGATGAAAAGATGGATAGGCAGATGGATGGGTGGATGGATGACAGATGAATGGGTGGATGGCGAATGGATGGATGGCACGTGGATGGACGAGTGGATGGACGGATGGATGCATGGATGGCTTTGATAGACAAATAGGATGGGTTGGTACAGGGTAGTTATCAGTCAGAATTCTCCAGAGAATGACTCAGATACAGACATAGACATAGATATGGACCTAGATGTAGGCGGATATAGAAAGATGAACACAGCTCACGCCGTACGGGAGCCAAGAGGCCCGAGGATCTGCTGCTGACCAGCTGGACCTCCAGGGGAGCTGGTGGTGTGGGTTCTGGTCTGAGTCTATTCTGAAGGAGGAGACGATGCATACAGCCTGCAGGGACAGGCTGGGCATGAACCCTCTGCCCCAGGCTCGGTGGCCTTGAAGCTTCCAGGGGTGGTCCCACCAGAGAGCGGCACCCCGGAAGTTGCTTACTCCACACCCCAGCGCCCTGGGCTCTGTGAAGGTGACACGTCTGGGAGGGCAGTGAGACAGGCATGGCACAGCAGGAAGAAGAAAAGTGTGGTTGAAAGGAGCTGGCCAGAGGAAGCCTTGTGCTGGAGACAGGAGATAGGTGAGGACACGAGGGGGCTCGGGGCTGTCCTGCGGCACCAGCTGCTGGACCTGGGCCTGGACTGAGCTTCCGTGGGTGCTGGGACTGCTGACTTGGCCGCAGGCGGCCCACACAGGGTTCCATGGGGAGGAGGCCAGCCGCTAGTGCGGGTGGAGGCCTGAGTTGCATGCAGGCAGAGATGGGCTTGGTGGGAAGTGCCGTTCCCTGGTGTCCCGCCCCCACAGGTGTGGCAGTGTGGAGGCAGCATGGAGGTGCTGCCCTGCTCCCGCGTGGCCCATATCGAGCGCACCAGGAAACCCTACAACAATGACATCGACTACTACGCCAAGCGAAATGCACTGCGGGCTGCCGAGGTGTGGATGGACGAGTTCAAGTCCCACGTGTACATGGCCTGGAACATCCCCATGACCGTAAGCTGGGCCAGTGGGAAGGCAGGGTGGAGCAGAACCCAGAGCTCCACGGATCCCAGCCCCGCGCCTCAGGGTGGGGCCAGCGGTGGTGTCCTCCCCGGCTTTCTGCGGCATCACTTGCCTGGGCCATACATCACTGCCAGCTGTTAGAGGAGAGGGAGCTGGGTATAGTAGCATATACCTATAACTCCAAGGCTGAGGCAGGAGGCCTCCAAGTTTAAATCCAGCCTGGGCAGCTCAGGGACTTAGTAAAACTCTGTCTCTGAGTTTTAAAGGCTCTGGAAATGTGCTCAGTGTAAAGGCCCTCAGGTCAATCTCTATAGCAGTGCTGAAGAAGGACATGGGAAGAAGGAGGGAGGGGGCCGGGAGACAGCACATCCTGTCTCGCCCAGGACCCCACATGGAAACGTCTGGCAGACACCCATAGGTACCCCGCAGCCACTTGTGTGCTCTTGGAAGCCACACAGCGCTGGCACACAGGGGTAGACAAGATGCCTCCCAGGCCACCCTGTCCCCTCATGCTATGTACGTGACCCCAGGAGGCACCGGTGTTCGCAGCCCTTTCCCCAGAAGCTGCCCCTTGTTCCATTAACCCACAGCCAGAACCAGGTCTGTGTCCCTACCAAAGGGCCTGGGTCCCCATCACAGTGCCTGAGCTGCACGGTGCCCCCCAAGCCCTGCTGCAGTAAATGAGGCTTGTCCTGGGGTGCCCCCCACCAGGGCCATATCCAGCCAGATTAGGGAGCCCAGGCCAACTGTGTGGATGGCAGCTGCGAAGGAAACTGCTCCATACCTGTGTGGCATGGCAGTGTCCCTTGAAGACTGGGGGTGCGAAGACACCACACAGCAGAGCCATCCCATCAACCTCGAGGGGGTGGTATTTCCCACCCACACCCTGTGATCGAAGGATCCTTGGGAGTGCCCACTCACTTCATCCACAGCAGGGCAACCACTGACCCTCCTCAGCCTGCAAGTGAGAAACCTGAGGCACAGTGGGCTCAAGAACTGTCCTGAGGCCACACAAAGTGACAGGGTTCAGACCCAGGACCATGGCTCACTGGCAAGGTCACCGTCTCAGGAAAGGAGGAGACAGGAGAGACTGGGCGGGGCTGCACTCCAGGTCCCCCCAGAGTGGCACAGGGTCGGGCCAGGCAGGAGGCTCTGAGAGTCAGGCACACGACTGCCCATCTGCTGTCTCTGCCCCAGAACCCAGGGGTGGACTTCGGAGACGTGTCCGAGAGGCGGGCCCTGCGCCAGAGGCTGAAGTGCCGCAGCTTCCGCTGGTACCTGGAGAATGTATACCCTGAGATGAGGATCTACAACAACACCCTCACGTACGGAGAGGTACCGCTCGCCACAGGGCCCTCGCGTGGCACATGCGTGGCACGCTCTGGAGGACACTCAAGTGGCTGCCCCAATATACGAGCCCTTTCACAGACCCTTGCACACAGAGACGTGTGCAAGTGGAGACAGACACAGACACACGTACACTTGCGTGGACAGACGCACATGCCAGGTGCCTCTGTGCAAACACTTGGACGTGTGTTTGTGACACATATACCCACAAGTATGTGAATGTGTGGCATGAACTGAATGTGCTTATAGGGGTGTGTGTTCCAGAAGGCATGCAGTAGTCACATACCATGTGCATGTAAGTATGCACACATGCATGAACATGTGTGCTGCTGTGTGTGCTTGTTTTGACACATATACATTCGGGCACGTGTGTGTCCATGCTGGCAGACCGACACTCACATATGTGCACAGACACATGCAGACAGACTTCCACATGTGGGTATGCATGCCGAAGCATGCACATGGGCGTGTACCAGTGCCCACGGATGCAGGGGCTTGCAGCCTTGCATGTGTGCACACGGCACTCCTCAGGCACAAGCCACATCTCACCTCTGCCTGAACCTGTGCACAGATAAGCACAACCAGCTGTTGTCCAGATGCGTGTGCGCACACACCATGCACTTGCACACACGCACGGCCATGGGTGGGCCCCATGGTGCACATGCATGCATGCTTGCAGGCAGTGGGCTGCATGAGAACCCAGTCCCTACTGGCACCCAGGAGGCAGCACAGATCCTGAGGCCAGGCCCAGGGCACTGTCCCTTTCTCCTGCACTGCCTTGCACTCAGCCCAAGAAACCTGCTTCTGCACAGAAGTAAGGCCACCCTGAAGCGTGGGCAGGAGGGTGCAGGCACAGACCTCTTTGTGGTCCACATCCAGGCTCCTGGCCAGCCTGATCAGCGCCAGGCCCCTGGTTTTGGGTGTGGGGAACACCCTGTGTGTGACAGGCAGGGGTTGCTGCCCAGCCTCTCCTGGCCTCCATCCTGCCCCCATCGCCCATGCTGCCCCCACCGCCCATGCTGCCCACAATATTTCCATGGTGCCCACAGCCACACTGCCCTGGTTCTCACACTCTGTGGCCTGAGATGCAGCTGTCTTGCTGTGCCCAGCCAGGGTCCCCTAAGGGATAGCTGGCACTGGCCACTATCCCTGCCTAGCCAGTGAGGCAGCCAAGCCCAGACTCCACACGGCCCTGCCTCTGCCTCCTGGAGGGGGTGCGCTCATGGGCAGGGCCATCCCCAGAGCTCATGACATGGCCCCTCTGCCAGCCACAGCCACCCTTCCATGTGCACTGCCTGTGGGGCCGGGTTCCACACGCACCCACAGATGTGCAGGTCCCTCCCCAACCTGCCCCTGCCTCCCTGTCCTGGAGCATACCAGCCACCAGGCTCACATCGGGGGCCTCCTGGTGACCCTATCCCTCTGGCCACAGGTGAGAAACAGCAAAGCCAGCGGCTACTGCTTGGACCAGGGAGCAGAAGACGATGACCGGGCTATCCTGTACCCGTGCCATGGCCTGTCCTCCCAGGTGGGCGCCAGGGACACAGTGACAGAGGGTGAGGCCTTGGGTGAAATAGCTCTCAGCAAGCTGGACGTGGTGGTACATGCCTGTGATCCCAGCACTTTGGAGGCTGAGGCTGAAAGGTCAACTCACATTTGAGGGCTACATAGAGAGACCCTGTCTCAACACAAACAGACGAACAAAAACAGGTCTCACCAAATCCCTCCTGTCCCATGCCTTGTCTTCTGTGAGACAGGACAGTCCCTGGGTGTGCTGTGGGTAGAGGGGAGAGCAAGGTATGGCCGCAGAGTGGCCATGACACAGGGGACAGTCCCTGCTTCCGCACTGCGCAGCCTCCTCACTGTGTACCTATTGGCTCTAAAGCCTGTCCCGGGCCATGTGGACACTGGCCAGGCACCAGTGGGGGACTGGGCAGCTGAGGTCCAAGGCCTGCATAGCACCAGGCTGCCTTGGGAGCAGTAAGGAGCCAGAGGGGCCCAGTCACACTAAGGTCTCCCGAGGCTCCACCACGCCGGCCTCTCAATCCCAGCACATGGCGGCCAGGATCCCGGGAGCACGGTCCTTGGCACTTGCTGCCAACAGGACAGGGCCCATCCTTGCCAGAGCTTTCTGAGCACAGGACCTGAGGCCTAGCCTGCTCTGCGTGACCTCTCCTCCCCTCTCACTGGCCTCACTGCCCCACCAGCCTGCCCGCCTTCTTTCCCTGGGGGTAGGGCCCCTGTGTCTCTCCTCCCAGGCCCAGCTGTTCAGGGCTGCTGTCCCCCCAGCTCGTGCGGTACAGCACCGATGGCCTCCTACAGCTGGGGCCCCTGGGCTCCACCGCCTTCCTGCCTGACTCCAAGTGTCTGGTGGACGCCGGCCGGGGCCGCACGCCTGCCCTGCGCAGGTGTGAGGATGTAGTGCGTCCTGCACAGCGGCTATGGGACTTCACTCAGGTCAGCAGGCCCGGGCTGCGGGTGAGGGTGCAGAGGAATGGGGTGCAGGGGCTGCCGGGCCCTGGCTCAGGACAGTAGGTCTTGCGGTGACTTGAGCAGGTGACTTTAGTCCTGCTGCAGGAGATAGATGCCCCAAGTTGGCCCCTGTGTCCCCACCCGGTCTAGATCCAGGGCAGTGGAATCCCCTCCCCCAGCCCTGCCCAACACTCAGTCTCCAGTCCTGCTCAGTTGGCCTGCACCCCTGCTGCCCCTGGGCCATGGGCTGGGAGCTTCCAGCCACAGGGGGGGGCTGGTGCTGCTGTTCGCTGTGCCATAAGGGTATGAGGGTCTGGGCCTGGGTCAGGGGTGGGTGCCGAGGGCCAGCCAGGGACCTGCAGAGCCCGTTTTGGGATCGCCAGGCAGGGCCAGGCTCATTAGTGTCTTGGGGGCACAAAGGAGCCAATGGATCTGGACGTGTTCCTGGAGCCTGTTCAACCTCCAAGAGCAGGTTGCAGGCTGAGTGTGGCCACTGGGGACATGGGACAGAGATAGGAGCAAAGACCTGGGGCCTAGGCTGCGCAGAGCCCACCTGGGCTAGGGTCACTCCTCCCTGTGTGTCTTTCGGGAATGGGGCCTGGCTCCTAAGCTAACTCAATTTCCTCCCAGGGTGGCCCCATTGTGAGCAGAGACACGGGCCGCTGCCTGGAGGTGGAAGTGTCCAAAGATGCCAACTTTGGGCTGCGGCTGGTGGTGCAGCGGTGCTCAGGACAGAAGTGGACCATCCGGAACTGGATCAGGCATGGGCGGCACTGACCCCACCTGCCGGCCCCTCACCCCACAAGCCTCAGGGCTGGGCCCTGACTGCACGGGGCCGGGGGCTGCCGGGCCGCAGCCTCGGTCACCAGGTCAGGGGCTTGGACCCCAGGGACAGGCGGCACAGCCGGGGGCCTCCAGGGACGGTGACCGCGATGCCCAACACGTGCCTTTTCCACACTGTTCCCGACAGGCGCGTGGACGGCGCCTTCCTGCATGTGCTAAGCCTGTGCGCAGCGGCAGGCGCGCCCGCCGAGGACGGGGAGGAGCACCCGGAAGGCGCTGCTCAGCGATCTGAGGCAGAAACCAGAGTGGCCCTTGTGGCCTGCAACACAGATGGGGAGAGCCCTGCTCTGTGGCCTGGAAACCCGCCATGCGGTGGGCCACGCCTACAAAGCTGTGGGGACATGTGCCAGCCAGGCGGGGCTGGGGGCCCCACCTCTGCCCGCACCTCAGCCCTGGCTGGGCTCTGTTGTTCTCTGCCGCCAGCGGCAGGGGTCTGTGAAGGGCACCTGGCCCCTTGCCTGTTTTTTAAATAAAGTTTTATCGGCACATGGCCACACTCTTGGCTCTCATGTCACTGTAGCTACTTAGGGGGGCGGGTGCAGCATCCTGCGTAGTTCCCAGAGCCCAAGACACCTCCTCTCTGGCCTTTTAGGAAAATGTGTGCCCCTGCTGCCCGGGGGCCACTGCCCGACCCTGTCCCGACGTGGCAGTGGGGGAGAGATGGGTGTGGCCATCGTGTCCCTCCCGTCTGCCCAGATCACCCAGCTCAGAGCAAGTCACCATGACTGCAGAAGCAGATGGGGGGGCGGGAGGAGAGCAGACAAGGGTGCAGCCCTCGGGGCCTTGCCCACTGAGGCAGGGAGGGCACTCGGTGTGGGCCACGGGGCTGCCCGACCCAGGGTCCCGAGCACCCCCTGCCCACCTGCCTGGAGGGTTTTTCTGTTCTTTGAAATGACAGCTATGTTTACATGCAAAGGCAAGGCAAGCGGAACTTAGCAAGGCCTAGCAGCTTGCCTGCATCTCTCATCCGTGCAGGTGTAAACTGGCTCTGCCACGAACTCAGAAAAACGCACAGCATTTGTGCAAAGGAGCCCATTCGCAGCAAGATCGCAGGGCCAGACCTGGAGGGACACCTGGGGTGTGCAGGGATGCAGCCAGAAGGTGGGGGCTCCCTCCCTGGCCTCCCTAGGGAGAAAATGTGTGGAGGGCGCGGGTGCTGCCTAATACAAGCACCCACTATGCCTCTTCTTCTACAGCTTTGCTGTCTGCAGCTGGGTTGGTGAAGTGGCGCAGTCTCCTGCAGAAGTACAGGGTCCCCCAGGGCTCCTGTGGTCCCCAAGCCTGTGGCAAGGGAGAGACAGCCCCAGGGTGTGGGTGGGCCCTGGAGGCAGCACTGGCACCTGCAGCTGCAGCACTGGCACCTGCTTTCTTGCCCATAAGAAGGACAAGGCTGGGCATGGTAGGCACTCCTGGAACCCAGAACTTAGGAGGCTGAGGCAGGAGGATCACTGGGAGTTCAAGCTCAGCCTGGGCTACAAAGTGAGTTCAAAGCCAGACTAGACTATATAGAGAGACCCATTCTCAAAAAACAAGAACAGGGGCCGGAGTGATAGCTCAGAGGCATAAGCACCTACCTGGCAAGCACAAGGACCTGAGTTCAATCCCTGGCCCCACATGTTGTGCATTCTTGGCCCTGGATACCCAGGTACCCACCAGGTGGCCCCGGAACTGGGTATGGTGGCACACGCCTGTAATCCGAGTACTCAGGAGGCTGAGCCATGAGGATCTCTACAAGTTCAAGAGCATCCTGGAGACTTCAAGAGTGAGCACAAGAAAGGAGGAGAAGGAAGAGGAGGAGCAGGAGGAGGAGGAGGGAGAATACTTGCTCCAGGGATTTCTGGGTGGGGGCTGGAAGAAAACAGAATCAGGTTTTTGAGAGTCTCAATCTATGCGTACAAGGCTGGCCTTGCACTCAGAGATCTTTCTGCCTCAGCCTCCTGGGTGCACCGCCGTGCCTGGCAGCATTTTCTAAATTGTCTGCAGAAATCTCTCCACAGAGAGCAGATTTGCTTCGAGGGCCCCTCAGCTGCCAGGGGTGCTGCCCCGTGCTGGATAGGTTCGCCTCCACCGCGAAGCCGGTGCTCAGGTGAATGGAGGAGAGGCCGTTCCTGGAAGTGGTGTGGACCTCGCAGACCAGGCCCGCAGACCCGGGCAGTCCCAGCCAGGAGGTGGCCGGGAGGGCCAGTGAGGCTGGGGCAGGGAGAATTTGCCTCGAGTGAGGCCATGCAGCTGCCCCGGGACTTGGGTTATCCAAGCCAGCGTGGGCACCGAGGCTGGGGATGGGTGGGGACCCTAGCTGATAAGTTTGGGGTGAGTGGACGGGTGGGCAGCCCCCACACAAGGCATCTTCTGTGGATTTGCTGGTGCCAGGCTGGGAAGGTGCCAGAGGGTGACTTCTGGGCTTTGGGATGGGGGGAGGCAGAATCTGATCCACTGGCCTCACAGGACAAGCACAGCTGGCAGCCCGAGGGGTCAGGCACCCCAGTCTGGCCCTACTGTGTCCTGGCCCTGAGACTGTGGCCTCTGCCCATCCAGGGTGTTCTCAGGAACTCGACTGTGATGGCTGTTATCCAGCCACTAGAGGCAGCGTTGCCCCGTGACAAGCTGGGACCCGGTGGGCCTCATGCCCCAGAGAAAGGGGTACCAGGAGTTGGCCAGGTCCTACTTCCACCACCGAGGCCTGGGCCTTCGTTACACAGAGGTCAGACTAGGGGCTGGCCTCCAGAGCAGGAGCGGACGTGACCATCAGTATCATGGAGGTCAGCCGGCCAGTGCCCGAGACCAGGGCCCAACAGGTCTGAGTCCCAGAACCCTAAGGTGTGTGCCGCGGCCCCAGACCGCAGGTGTCCAGATGCCCACGGAGGCTCAGCTCAGCCGCCCCAGCGGGCAAGAGGCAAGGCTGACTGGCATGTCTTTCTGATCTCTCAAGTACTGGTGGTCATTTTAACAGGACACCAAACCACTTGTCCACGCTACACCGACCAACAGGGCGTTCTTCATGGGCGAAGACGCAGTGTCGCAGGCCAGCACCTGAAAAGTGTCCAGCATCAGCACACTGACGTAGCCACCATTGTGGGCTTGGATGCAGCGAACACCAGCCGGGCTCTTGCTGCCTGGAGCTGGTGGTCCATGGGCTCCGGCTCACCCTGTGAGGGGAGCGTGTGCTTCGGGGCTGCTGCCCAAAACAGCGGGGGAGGGTGGCGCTACGGCCCAAGTTGCACCCGCGTCTCTGGGGACCGGGGAAGACGCTACTACTCCCAGCGCCGCCACGCTGCCAGCCTCCACCCCCCTCCACCCCAGTGGTCGACACCCACAGAAAACTACAAAGTACCACAGAGGAGCAGAGAGCGGCCTGCGCCACAGCAGCGACCACAGCACTGGCACAGAGCAAAGCAGCCACACGGAGCGGAGATTCTCCAGCAGCTGGAGCAGGGCTGGGGACAGCAAGTGACTGCAGAGTCACCTGGGTGCCACTGGGAAGACACACAATCCGCCTCAAGGCGCAGCAAGGGAAAGTCACCAGGCACTGGGGACAGGTTCATCTGCCCATCAGGAGGCACAGCATGCACGGCTCATTATGTGATGCAGGCTGGTCTTGAACTCAATATGTAGCCCAGGCTGGCCTCAAACTCATGGCATCCTCCTGCCTCAGCCTCCCAAGTGCTGCAGGGATGCGCTCCCACAGACAGAGCGGCTGCGGTATCATGGGGACCTTCAGGGTCAGCACAGAGGGCGACAGGACCTCCATCCGAGATGACAGGCAGCACTTCTGCCCTGTGCTCCTCTGCACAGCATGGGGCATGATAGGAAGATGGGGGACACTGCTGAGGGACGGGGACCCGGTGGCCACGCAGCAGGCACCTCATTGGCCCTGGGCTTGGAGCTGAAGAGGCTGAAACCCACAAACTGGGGAGGGGGTGCAGCAAAAGCCCAACCAAATAAGCCATGTAGCTCCTGCCCCAGGAAACAAGGGAATGGACTCTCGATGCAGGGCAGAAGCCCACAAAATGGCAAGCAGACACGCAACACAGGAAGCCAGAGAAGGAGCTGCTTCTCAAAGACATCGCGAAATGGGTGAAACCCTCACAAGGGTGGGCCGGCGTCAGGAAGGAAGCACTACGCTAGGGACAGCCAGGGACAGGACCGGCTCCCAGTCTGACCTGGTCAGCTGACATCCCTAACCATGAGGAAACTGAGTCCACAACTGCTGAACTCTCAAGAGAGGCAGCTCCGCATCCACAGGACTTGGAAATGCTACCAAACACGAAAGTGCAAATCAGCACCAACTCCATGAAAACCTTTTGGTTAGGTTTTTCAGCACAGTGAAGAAGAAGGAAAAGAAAGGGAGGCCTTCACTGGTACCAAGGACACGAGAGGACCGGAGGGAGACACAGAGGTCCTCTGACCTGAGACAACAGGGAGCTAGGCTAATATGGACTTCCGCTAGGGACGGAGCTTGAGGGGCAGGCTCAGTGACATGTAAGGAGCAGAACGGGCTTCCCTGTGCGTCAGGAAAGGCAAAAGGAAGTTGTATTCAGGGCTGGGGGAGAAGACGAGGACGTGGTCCTTGGGGCGATAAGCTGTTGCTTTGGGGATTCAGCCACGCTGACTCAGGGCTGGAGCTGAGCAGTCCCATCTCCAATACACCTTTTTTTTTTTTTTTGCAGAACCGGGGATTGAACTCAGGTCCTTTGGTTTGCCAGGCAAGTGCTTATTCCACTGAGCTATCTCCCTGGACCCCTGCACCTTTCATTATTAAGCTTCTAGAGGCAGCACAGTTCCCAAAGCTGGCTGAGTCACTCTCTGCTGGGGACACCACACTCCATCAGACCCCACCACTCGGGACAATGCTTTTGCTGACGCACAGACCAAATCAGCTGCACAAGAGCCGTTTCCTTCTCGCCTTCTTCCTTTTACCCCTAAAACCATGCCCTCAGCCCAACATTCACTGGAGCGCCTGCCCCTGCCCAGGAGCCTGACTGTCACCAGCACACAGGGCTGGAGTTCCCGAGGGCCGGCACCCCTTCTTCCAGGCCAGCAAGAGCCAGCCGTCATCACCGCTTACACCGCTGCTTTCCTGTGACTGCACAAGCTCCCAGCTCCCAGCACCGCACAGCCTTCCCTAAAACCGTCGTGTGTCAGGTTACACACAGCGGCCAGCTCTGTGCCAAGACCTCTCCTCAGGGACATCTCCCACCTCCTTCTTTCCCAACCCAGCCGCTTTGTGGATGCAGATGAAGACTGGCAGATAGACTTTGCACACACGCCTCACTACAAGACACGCGGACGTCGTCTCATTTTCATCTGCACTTTCTCAGGGCGGAAACAGACCCTCCCCACTGCTCAGGACACTGCAGGTGTCTCTCTAAGGCTCCCATGAGGATGTTACCCCAGATTTGGGCCATGCCAGACTATCCAGTCAGACATGGCCCAGCGCTCACGTCCCAAATCACTCAGCAGGTTACTCTGAGTCTCAGCGTCACTGGGCGCTCACACGTGCCCTACCACCCCTAGTCCTCTGGAAAAGTGGAAAAGGCAAGTGGGCTTTTATTTATTTATTTTTTTATGTATTTGGTACAGGGTCTCACTAGGCAGCTCGGACTTGTAGTGATCCTCCTGCTTGCAGCCTCCCCAGTGCTCGGATTACAGGTGTGCGCCACCATGTCTGGACTTGGTGGCCGCCTCAGGGTGCCCGGGGGCAGGGCCGGCACAGCATGTGGTGCCGGGGATTGAACCCCAGTCCCTGAGCCTGCCTAAGCAGGCTTAGTTTGCTGAGCTATCTCGCCAGCCCTGGCAAATGGACTTTTCAAAGCCCAGCTCACCAAACAGCCTGGAGCTGCACCTGCCTTGGCTCGGCTCCTTCCCTTGGCGCTAGCCAGACGCAGGGCACTGCCCAGGGCACCCGGGCTCCAGTCCATGCCTGAATCCACTCAAGCTCATGGCAGGAGCCCTTTGCAGCTTCACAACTTCCCTGCTCCTGATGACCTTCATCCCGTTGCTAACCATGTCCCTGTCCTGTCCTTCCTCCAGTATCTGCGGTGACAACACAAGGACGCCTGCCTCCCGGAGGCAGGACCACTCAATCAATGCCATCTATATTCCCTGGAGATTTAATATATCTTAAACCCTCTAAGCCTACAGAATTAAATCTTACACGGGCAGGCCCCCACCTGGTCGGCCTCCCAACAGCGACAGCAGTAAATGCTGCTGGCCTGCCCTCCTGGTTCCACATCACCCAAGCCAAAGGATGTCCAAGGGGCTGAGGAGATAGCTCAGTGGAATAAATGCTTGCCTGGCAAGTGCAAGGTCCTGAGTTTGATATATCTGGTACCACTGAAAAACCAACCAACCAAACAAACAAAAAAGTTGGGAGACAATCTTTGGGCCAGACAAATAGCTCAGCAAATTAAAGTGCCCGCAAGCAGGCATAGGGGCTGGGCGTTTGATCCCCGGGCCTGCCGCGCCGTCCCCGTCCCTGGGGCACCCTGAGACAGCAATTGAGATGAGGCACGTGGTGCGCGCCTGTAATCCCAGCTCTTGGGAGGCTGTAAACAGGTGGATCACTATGAGTCCA
>NDGM011005391.1:0-12679 GCA_002564305.1 Octomys mimax
TTCATTGCTATTTTATCTTTTTTTCTCATTAAAATTAAAAAGAATATGTAATATAACAACCATTAAAAATGAGCTGAAAATTCTGGACTTCAGTTGCTTGCTTGTTAATTTGGACTCTGAGATCCTTTCTTTAGCTAATATATGTTTAAACTACAGAAACAGAAGATATGATAAAGAAAAATCTGTTAGTGACAATAATATAATTAAGGGTAGGATCAATGGTGATTTATATTGTAAATGTGTTTATTCTAATCAGAATTTGAAAGAAAGTGCACAATTATTTATTAAGTAATTTATCAAGAAAAAAAATAGTACTAAAAGGGAGAAATTTACAAAACTTCAAAACTGTTTTACTACTAAAAATCAACACCCATGAAAAAAAATCTATGAAATCAGGTAGAGATGTAAAATAAAGCAGAGGAGGCAGAACTAAACATATGTACCAGGTGATACTCTCAAATTGTTACAGAGATTGTATGCAATTTCAACTAAAATACCATTAGTATACCACACAGATTAAGAACAATCATTCCTAAAATTCATCTGGAACCAGAAGAGACCAAGCAAAGCAAAAGCAATACTGGGCAACAAAGGAAAGGTAGGAGACACCACAGCCCTGACTTGAAATTATACTATAATGCTACTGTGATAAAATCAGAATGGTACTGACAAAAGAAAAAAAAAAAAAAAGAAAGATCTGAGGATCAATGGAGCAGATAAGTAGATGCAGACACAACTAAAACCAAATGGAACAGGTTAGTAAATGCAGACACAACTAAAAACAATCAGCCACCTTATCTTTGACAAAGGGTCCAAACATGCTCACTGGAAGAAACATAGCTTTTAATAAATGGTGCTGGAAAAATGAGGTTTCCCCATGCCTAAGGCTTAAAATAGACCCATGCCAATCACCATGCATGAAACTACAGTCAAAATGAAGCAAAGATTTAAATGGAATCTTATTTACAGAAACACTACATGTTCTGGAGGATAAAGCACGTTGAAATCTTAAGGACATAATTGTGAGTAGAGAGTTCATGATCAAAAATCAAACTGCATGGGAAGTACTTCAAGGAATCAACATTTGAGATCTCATCTTTTTGAAGTTTCTGCACATTGAAAGAAGTCACCAGCAAAATAAAAACAAAATTACCAGTTGGGAAAAATTATAGAGGACTGTCCTTTGGACAAAGGACTCCTGCCTAGAACATATAAAGAATTGAAAGAATCAGGCCTCCAAAATTCAAGACCCATCCAAAAAGGGCATCTGATATGAATATATACTTCACAAATGAAGAGATACAGACATAAATGCCAAATAAATGTATGAAAAAGTTCGACATCATTCAAGTGATGGTAATTAAAACAATGCTGAGACACCATCTTATGCCAGAAAAAATGGCCATTATAAGAAGTCAACCAACAACAAATGCTGGACAGGCTGTGGGGCAAAAAGAAGCCTTCTCCACCTTTGGTGGGCATGCAGGTGGGTACAACTGTTCTGGAAATCAGTGTAGAGATTGCTCAAAACTATAATATAATCTGATACAATAGATACTGTGAAAGGAAAATAATTTGTTCAATGGTAAAGAAAAACTGGGGTGAGGAAAATGACAAAAAAACCGTAAAATATAGAAGGGCCAGCCAGATAGCTCAGCAGACTAAAGTGCCTGTTTAGGCAGAGTGCAGCAGCTGGGTTAGCTCCTTGGCATGCTGTGTTGCCCTGCACTGGGGCACACTGAGACAGTGATTGAGACTTAGGGTGGTGGTGCGAGCCTGTGATACCAGTGTTTGGAAGGCTGAAAGCTAGAGAATCACTGTGAGTCCGATCTACGTAGTGAGACCCTGTAGACATTGTAGACCCTGTACCAAATTCATTAAACAAAGAAAGAAAAAAATGCCGGTGACTGTCCAACATTTTCATTACCCTGAGAAAAAGTACATCTTTGAAGGGAAGAGTTATTTCAGGATTATGCCAATTATTCTTGTTGGCAAACATAAAACTCAAATTTGTATATAATAAAAATAAATATTTCCCAATAAATTAATTGGGCACTTCCATATAGATTTCTCTCCAATTTGATTCAAATTTTACAAACATCAATCATTATTACTTTTTTATGTATTTTTAGGGAAGGGTCTACAGGGTGGTCAGGGTCTCACTACTAGATACCAATTATTTTACCTGAAATAGAAATATACACCATTTGTTTTCATTCAGTTAAAACAGTAAACCTCCAAGTAAGTGATGATGTGAAAATCATTTTATTCTATGAGCTAGCTTTGAGGGTAAAAGCTTACAAGTCATTTCTGTTCGAACATTTCTAATTTACACATATGAATATAGTCAAGGTGAGAAGCACAAGCACATGTCTCTCCCTTTTTTCTGTCCCACTGCTGCCATGCCTTCCTTCCTGCTTTACTTCACCCCCTTGTACACCCTGAAGACAAACTGAGACAATTCGCTTCATGCTTCAGTTTCCCCTGCCACCCCTAGTACTGCTTCACAGCTGCTCTCTGCACACCTCTGACCGGAAGCTTAGCTCAGGGGTCAGCTGTGCTCCCAGGTGAGGCATAAGTAGTAAGGCGAAGCCTAACGTGCAGGAGGTAAAAAAGGGATGAGGCCCCATAATCAATGTCTCCAGTCCATAAGCTGTGATGAATGTAGTTAGTTAGCTCTCCTGAAGATTCCTCAGTTTTCACACCAATGTTTTTCAGGTTCTTTTCTTTTCTTTTCTTTTCTTTTTTTTCTTTTCTCTTTTCTTTTCTTTTCTTTCCTTTGTTATTTTCTATTCTTCTTTTCTTTCCTTTTCTCTACTCTTTTTTTTCTTTTTATGTTTTTCCCCTACACAGTTTAATGGATTAATGTTTATAAATTGCTTATGACAAGTAGATTGATTGCTAATACTTAGAACCATTCCAGAATGATTACTTCTCAGAAATGTGTTCAAAATGGAGCTGGCTTTTGAGTTTTCAGACTGGTGCACAATCTCTTCAAGTTTGGGAGGGATAAGAAATTGCTCCCTATCTGACCTACCTGCTGATTCTTTGGCCATTGCTCATAGTTTTGTTTATGACCATTAGGCAACGTCAGGCCTAATATGGATTAGAAAACTTACATCAACTTGGCTAAAGTAATACAATCAGAGGCAGTGATATCAAATATAACTCTGAGAATGACAAACAGTGGTAAATATTATTTTGCCACTTTTAAGTGTATGAAATAGCTTTGTTATTATATAACAAAATGTAAAGCAAAGCAGAAGATTGTATACTGTAAATATGCCATCAATATTGTGATACTACTTTCAGGGAATAATATTTCAAAAAGGTTTGAGTGGGGGAGAAAAATAGAAGAAGAAGAGTACAGAAAAGCAAGAATGGAGGCAAAAGGAAGAGTATGCAAACTTTGAAGAACTGGGGAAGAAGACAGGAGGGAGAAAAGGATGGAATGCAAACAAGAACAAGACAAGATGAGAAAGAAAAACTAGACACCTTCATATTAGTTTAAAAAGAATAATGAACAGTTAGGAAAAAGCAAACAAAACAAGCAAGAGAGAAAAAAATGATGGAACAAGTGTTCGCTTCAAGACGTGTCTCTGTTTGTTACGGGTAGACCCTGTGGGCCGAGTGCAGATTCACACCGCTGCTCTGCTCCACTGGTGCATTTCCCCTTGGAAGCCTCTGAGCTCACCAGTAATCACTGTGCACTTTGGGTTTCATCCTTCCTGATACAAAGTGATTTGACGCTCAGGGAGAAGACTGCCACCTTGCTGCTCTTCATTGAAGTCTGTCTTTGCTCTTCCCATAGGCATCAATTTTCACTTCAAGTATTTTTTTGATTCCTGAGGACCTACTTCCCTCCTTCTTCTCTTCCTCACATCACTATACTTCAGAGTGAGGAATCAAATCTCGGAGAGGCTCTTTCTCTGCTGCTCATCACTCCACCATCTTTCTGAAAGTCTCCAGAGTGTTCAATTTTAAGAAAAAAAAAAGAGAGAGAGAGAAATTAACACAAGAGACAGCTGTGAAGAGTTTCAGAAAACAGCAGCTGACATATTCAGGAATGGAAAGCAGCACCAGCAGGCAAAGTACGTGGCACAGCCAGCCTGACCCTGCTTACAGCCTCAGAGACAAGCAGCAGCTCGTGGCCAGCAGCAAGCGAGCTCTGACAGCTTCCAGAGGTGACCAGTGCCTTCACTTTGTTAACTCATGTTAACTATCTGAATTGAGAAAGTACTCTAACTCATTGGGAATAAAGCCAATCTACACATTTGGCTTTGTTTTTATAGATAAGCCAAATATGTAGATTGGCTTTATTTCCTAAAAATTTCCTATCAAACCATGTATCTCTAAAGAAGCCATAACTTGATCATTCTTTTTTATTAGGTCATATCTAATACAGCTCTGGATAATTATAATTAAGAAAATGGACTATTTTATTTTTGATACTGGGAATTGAACTCATGACCTTGCAGTTGCCTGGCAGTATAAAAAGTTGTGACTTCTGCCTCCAGAAATGTTGATATTAAAATAAAAGAAATAAGTATGTTTCTTAATTGTCAAACAATTTTTCTTTTGTGCCCTTAAATTTTTTAAAAATTAAATAATCCTATTTATCATGTTAACATTTACAAAATGTTATAAGTGTTTTATAATTACTTATGTTCTCTTTCTTAAGTAGCAGATATTAGCACTGGAATGAGTAATTATGTCACCCTAATAGCCAATCTGTAATATTATAAATTATTATAATTTTAATCTAACCTTATTTCAATACTAAATACTGCATTTCACCTACTAAATATCACATAATAGCGACTATAACATTTATTACCTGGTATACAAAACAGGGAGGGTATAAAAGAGAGATAGCTAAGGGCTGGGGAGATAGCCTAGCAGTTTAAACATCTACCTAGAAAGTGCAGGAACATGGTTTGATCCCTGGTAACACATGTGGTTCTGGCCCTGCCTTGGGCGTGCTGAGCTGGCCAACGAAGCCACAGGTGGTGGTGCACTCAGTTCTCCCAGGGCTTAGGAGGATGAAATGGGAGGATTACTACAAGTCTGAGCTATTTAGCAAGACCCTGCACCAAATACATAAATTTTAAAAAAGGAGAGAGAAAACTCAGAGACAAAATGATTTTTCCAAAAACATAATAATCACCCAATGTTTTGTGTTTTTAAAGTGTTTTTACAATCAGTATTGCACATAAAGATAAACAGGAATAATATGATTTAATCATAATTGAAAAAACAGCTAGGAAATGAAGTCAGACCAACTTGCAATTTGTACAGATGAAGATTTAACAATGGGCCATAATATTTTCTGCTTTTCGTGAATAACTTACCTGTGCCTATGTAGTTATTTGTTGCCTGTGTTTATAGTAGTCGATGTTTATCAACATCACAATGTTCTAAATATAATGAAACAGTAATTGAAGCCATCTGTTACTAGCTGAGAAAAAGACAGATGTATGGTTGGGACAAAGTATCCATCGAATTCATTATTACATTGAAAAAATTGCTATGATTACAAGAGGTAGAATAAAACCGCCAACAATAAAGAAGGCACACTTAATATACACTGCACACACTGTTGACACTTAGTTAAAAATTGGGAAAATAGCAGGCATAGTATCTCCTCAGGATACAGTGAGATAAAAAGCCAATAAATTAATGGAATATATATATATATATATATATATATATATATATCACCATAAAATGATAAAATGGATAAACATAAAATGATATCATTACTTTAAAAAATACCTCTTTTCCAAAATTAAAATAAAAGGAAGGATTCACAAAACAATAGGTCAAAAGTATCTGAATCTATAGAAATAAAACATTCTCATTTTCTTTACATATTTCATAACTGTAAAAGTGACAAGTAGAAAATATTTATAGTAAACATGTTTGTTTTTAAAAAACAATTCACAAACTAATTAAGTAAGACTAGTTAGTGCATAGGAAATATCAAATATATTTAGCTTACAAAAGAAAATTTAGGAATGAGAAAAGAGCTTTTGCATGTATTAACTCAGTAATCTCTCAACCAAATTAATGTTTCAAAATATGTAAGATAAAGTTGTATTCCCTTGTCCTTGTAAGAAATTACAGAATGATAAATTTCAATATTATTGAGGCTGCCTCAGATACTCTGCTAAAGTCAATTAAATGTTTTTGAATATAAATATTTAGCATGTATTAAGAATTATAAGGGGCAGGGAGATAGATCAGTGGCATAACGACCTGTCTAGCAATTGCAAGATCCCAATTTCAATCCCTGGAATGACAAAAAAAAAAAAGCAAACAAAAATCTAGAATCATAAAAATGTGCATCTCGTATCATTATAGCATGGAAATTGCTAAAAGGAAGAATGTATGTTGAATATTGTCATTGTGGTGTTTAATAATAAAAAATAAGTCATGTAAAATAATTGAAATGAATAATATAAGTACATATTATCACATATTGGAAATAAAAATATATACATATAATTATAAATATAAATATATTGTGGATAAAAACCATTAAGACCTAAGAAAAAAGAAAATGAAAGTATAATAAATACTTTTTGAAAATGAAAATGAAAGTATACATAATACTATATTTTGACATAGTTCGATTTACATTTGTTAACACAATTTTAACAAATCAAATCCAGTAACATATAACAAGAAGATTTAATGATGCACAAATTCAATATGGTTTTTCTTTTCAATGAGATTATTTCAACCTATTTTAAATTTAATCAGTGTACTTTATATCAGCAAACTAGAGCTACCATATAAAGATGCCATTGCACACCTGCTTGAAAATCTAAAACTAAAATATTTGACCATAGTTACAACATTCAACAAGAGATGGAGCAAATGAAAGTTCATACACTGCTAGTAATTAGGTAAAATGTCAAAATAATTTTGGCAAAAATTATCACCAAATTTAAAGTTTTTAGACTTTAAAGGAAGCATTAAATAGCACCTGCCATATGATTTTTCTTATTGGATTTTACCCTAGATAAATGAAACACACACATGCACATACACACAAATTCCCTCATGTCTATCCAAATAATATATAAATATTTAAAAAATCTTATTTTTGGCAGTCACTACTGAAAACAATATTAATATGTACGAATAGGTGAATGTTCAACCAAATCCATCCAACGGGATAGCAAATATTGATGTATGCAACAACACATATGTCAGATAATATTTCTGTGTGAAAGGTGTCAGTTTACTCTCATTCTTAACATCAATAAAATAGTATGAATTAATTTAGATAAATTTTCATGATTATTTACCTATACAGGAAGGTGGCTATTTGTGCTTTGTTTCTGTTCAGGTGGTTAGAAGCTTGTGGGAGTGCTTACATTTGGGACACAAGAAAAGTTTGGAAGCATGAAGATGTTCATCTACTTGGTCACATCATTATCTCACAGATCTCTGTGTGTGTGTGTGTGTGTGTGTGTGTGTGTATGTATGTATGTGTGCACTTGCATGTATATAATGGCTGTACCCTGCCAGTGACTATGCTCTTGCACTAAAAGTGCTTTGGTTCACTGTCATTGCAAAGGGGTTGGAAGCCGTGACTGGAAGCCAGGAAGCTCCCCAAAGAAAGACAGGAAGGCTGGCAGCACAGTGGAATCTAGCACATATCTGGACTGAGGGCTTTTGGGTATGCTACTGGAGGAGATGGAACGCTAAGGTGCCTTCCTTAGGGTGGAGATTGCTGCTTTTGAAGCTCACTTTTCCTTTAAAAAAAATAAATGGGGGAAAGATTCATTGTCCAAGGTTTTAGAATCCTGCCCATTTTCTCCTACAAGAAGTCTAATCTGGCAGAGGAACTCCTTGTATCACTATCTCCTTTTCATCACCACTATGCAGAGGTGTGATCCTTCTCACACAGATAGCCTGAGGAAATGATATTGAACTGGATAAATTGTGCCCATAATTCATATTAATGGGGATTCAATATTCAGAAGTAGTCATCTGCAGTGATTAGAAGGTACTATTCTGAATAGTGTTTTGTAAAGGCATTAAAAAGTTATGAGCATGTACTCTTAAGTGAAATTAGCCAGACCTCCATGTACAAACATCATAGTGTCTCCTTAGTGTGAGAACCTGAAAGAGCAAAATAGAATCTGAAAGGTACAACAGACACTGATAAAAGGGAATGAACTTATTTGCAAAGAAAAACTTACTGAGTTGAGGACAGGAGAGGGAGTGGGGGAAAGAGATTTATCTGGGCATATAAGCAGGATGGTTTGGACAACTGTACTGTGCATTTATGCTGGTCTATGCAAAAAAGCAGGTAATGCTTTAATTTGTTTTGGCTTCTTTCTTTCAATTGCTTCTCCTTTTATTTTCTGAATTTCTTTCTTTTTTTGTTTTGTTTTGTTTTGTTTTGTTTTGTGGCCAGCTCAGCTTGTCTTGGTGCAGGGCTGGTGTGACATGTGGTGCCAGGGATCAAATCTGAAGAAGAGAGAAACATAATTTTATATAGAAAAGAAGTAGAAATTGTCATGACAAAAGCTGTGATGGCAAATAAAACACACACACATGTATTTTATATAGCTAAGAACAATTTTTAAGTTCTAAGAATGCATTTTAGCTTTTTTCACCAATAAGAAAAAATGAATCTTATGGTGTAATACATACATTAATATATAATTCAAACATATATGCAATGGCTATGAATGCTGTATTTTATTTTAAACTTCTCTTCAGAAATAACAAAATCATTTAATGATGGTTCACGCATTATTTAAATATCAAATATCATACTATTTCAGATGAAAATCTGGCTTGGCCTTGAGCAAGTTAGCTAGAAATGTAACTTCCATATTCTAGTTGAACACAACACTTCCAGCTGCTTATCTGTATGCCAATCCCTAGAATGGCTATTTTTCCATTACATAAATATTTTTAAAGAATGTTGAGTACAACTTACAAAGAAAAATAATCAATAAGAAAGGATTTTTAGCTAATTCTATTGAGATTTGTTGATGTGAAAATCCAAGAAATGTTTTGCGTATGTGCTGCCCATGAGCATGATTCAAGCATCATTTTAGGAAGAACTCAATGTATAGGAGAAAGAAAATAGAAATAATTATAGAGAAAGAAGAATGGTTAAATAATGAATTTTCTGAATGTACTTCAGAGATATACTGAGTCTTGTAAGAGCAGGAATTATACTGCCCCTACTTAAATTGATTTCTTCTGATAAATGGACCAAACAGAAACGTGATTGTGTAGATAACATTCAGAGTTTGATAGCTGTATTCCACATAGCTAATTGAGTTCTGTATTTTAGTAAGATGAAAATGAAATGGAAACATCAATAGAACTGTTATTCAGTGATAGAACTCAGTTTGTTAATTACACTTACTTCAGGCTAGGCTTTAAGTCTCCACAACAAGAGACACAAATCTTTTTCTTTGGTTACATTGTTTTGAGTCTAAATTCCTGTGTTCACATTGATAGCTGTGCAGTCTGAGAACAGGAAGTTCTCTTCTTCAGCACTGCTTGGAATTGCTCTAATTTGTTTCCGTAATGGGTGCCAGATGTCAGAGTAGAAAAGGAAGTTGGACCAGGCAAAAAGATTGCTGTTCTGACCTTCTGCTGAATTCCAAATCTCTTGCCCATTTTTTGTCTTCTGTGAAAAGTGAATATCACAAACACACTGAACGAGATGGGAAAAGCTGCTTTGCCCCTGTGGAAGTCAGCACAGTAGAAGGCGCTTGGCACAAACCCAGAAGTGGGCATCTGCCTCTTCTCTGGGTCTTGGGTGGGCAGGGCTGTGAGACAGAGAAAGAGGAAAGAGCAAAGCTTGTAAACTTCTACACGCAGTCTTCTTAATCATAATGACTACTGTTTCTTCATAATTGCATTTCTTCCTGTAGTATAAATGAATAATAGGACACAGTTTCCACGTTTGTCTTCCTCTTTCCCTTCCTGCCCTCATTTTTAGTAACTATGTGATTGCAATGTATTTACTTATATAATATGTATCTAATTTATTGCATTTGTCGCTTCATTTGTCTTGGTAAAATATGTTGAAATCTGAAAAAGTCTCCTGAGTAAATCAAAGTGAATATAGTCAGATGTCTGCTGCTGTTGATAAGAGTACAAACTGATGATAAATTCGATCAACTAGTTGAGGATTTACATGTCTGAGCATTTAAACCTCATTTTCATTAACTGATTTTCTGCAGGATTAGAGGGCTCTGTGCAACACTTTCTGAATTTGTAATGAAGTTTGTTTCAAAAAATTGCAACTGATCATTGTTTGTAGTGTAAAAGGCAGATTTCTCTTGCAAGCAGTATTCCTACAGAAAGCATTTTTTTTCCTTTTGTAATGTTATAGTTGGAAATTAAAAAAAACTATGTTTTATTGGGAAAAATTCACTCTTCTCAGGAACTGGGAAATTATAGAATAAAGAAAATTAATTTTCTTTTTTAATTTTCTTTTCATTGGGCATATAAATGAATTTAAAAATCATTTAAATTTCTAAAATTATTTTAAAATTATAATAATCTACTACCTGCTCACTAATGCTGAAAATAACAGAATCAAGGACAATAAGGAAACTTGAACTTTTTTCAAAGATCTCGGGTTCTTGCAAACAGTATTGCTTGTGAACACTTCCATTTTAGTAGGTTAAATTGCTAAGTTGTGAGTGTGTGCTCATGTGTATATATGTATGTATTTTGTGTTTTCATTAGGTTTTGTTTTAAAAAGTAGTTTAATGTTCAAAGCAAAATTAAATAAAAAGTATGAAATTTCCCTTATTTCATACAGACATCAGCGACCTCATTATTAACATTTTCCTCCACAGTGGTACATTTTTTCAATGCACAAACTTACAACAATGGGTTGTTGTCATCGGTGGTCCATACTCTGCAATAGAGCTCACTCTTGGTGTTGTATTTTGTTATGATTTCTATCCAGATGTGCTCTTAAAGACTCATCTATTCACAGGACTGACTTTGGGGAGGTGACTGGGTCATGCATGTGTGGAGCTGGACTAGTTCACTGAGGGATTCACGAATGTTGCAGGTGAGGACTGGTGGAAAGAATTAGGTTGCTGTGGCTGTAGCCTGGAGGGTTACAGGCTCCTCTTCCTCCTCTGTGAGGTGCTGCCTCCCTGATTAATGCACTTTCTTGTCATGAATCCTAGCATGTTACCCTGCCTTGGAGCCAGCTTCCTGTGGGTTGACACTTCTACAAACTGAGCCAAACTAAATCACTGCTCCTTTAATTATGGGCATTGGGTATTTTGTCCCATTAAGGAAAAAGTTAGCTAAGATTATATATATATATATATATATATATATATATATATATCCCTTAGATTTTGATAATTGTATTGTAGCACTCAGTCAACATTGCAATAACATTTCCAATGATTTCTCAGTCCTAAAATATTGTGAAACTGAGGGCATAACTTCACTGCAGAACACTTGTGTAGCACATTTGAGGATGTGGTTACATTACCTTAGTATCACACACAGAAAAAAAGAAGGAAAGGAAAGAAGGAAGGGAGGGAGAAGGGAAAGGGAGGTGAGGAGAAGGGTAGGGAAGAGGAAAGAAACAAAGATTGGGGATGAGAGGAGAGAGAGAGGTTTTGTGACCTCCTTTCCTACTCACCTTCTAGCAGCAAGGTTTCACTTTTTTTCTCTTGCCTCTTCTTAAGGTCATGTAGGTTGGATCCCAAAGTTTGTTGATTTTTCAGATTATCTTCTTTCCCTTAGGAGTTAAATTTCTCCTATATCTCTTTTTGACTTGACATCTTCTTTAAGTGCTCAATAATATTCCATGTCTGCATACATAAAACAATAAAAATTCATTTATCCATTCATCTGTATACTGTACTTATTACTTCTAAGTTTTAGAATGATGAATGAAGTTTGTATAAATATCTGTGCCCTGATTTCTATATGGGCATAAACTGATGTTTGCCTACTGTCTTTCTAAAGTGTACCACTCTGTGCTCTACCAGTCATAAATAAGGCTCCTGTTGTTCCATAGCCTTGTTTCCATCTAATGAGAGTATTTTGGAATTCTTTTTTTTTGCGGAACTGTTGATTGAACTTAGGCCCTTGCGCTTGCCAGACAAGTATTTATTCTACTGAACTATCTCCCCAGCTCCCAGTATTTTGGATTTTGACTATTTATTTATTTTTTTGTTTGATTTTTGTGGTACCAGGGATTGAACTCAGGACCCTGCACTTATCAGGCAGGCGCTTATCTTACTTAGCTATCTCCCTGGCCCAAGGATTTTGACCATTTTGATAGATATGAGTTTTGTATCTCAAAATTATTTAATTTGTATTTATATAGTGAAACATGATATGGACCAAACTTTTGTAGGCTTACTTTCCTGTACATAGTATCCTTGAGGAGGTGATGACCAAAAAGTATTTTGTTTCTTATGCAGCCAGCCTATTTTCTTTGGAGTGGAGTTTTAAGAGTTTTGCATATTTTAAATTCCACCTTTTATCAAATATTTGTTCTATAAATACCCTGATTTAATGGAATATTTTTTCTTAATTTTAGCCAAATTATCTAAGTTCAGAATTTGATGTTCTTCATAATTTGTTTCCATAATTTTATTGAGAGACAAATAGCAATGAGACAGTTTCAAATGAAATTGGTAGGACA
>NDGM011005394.1:0-20715 GCA_002564305.1 Octomys mimax
TATATCTGACTTTGTCCAAACCCATTCTGACTTAAGGGGCTTGGGGTGTTTCATTTCCAATTATATTCATGCTAAAGTGAGGACCTCCTTCATCCACTTTAGGACTAGCTGAAGCATTTGTAGCAACAATAGCAGCATTCATCGTAGTGTAGCAACTGTTTATAACCAGTTCTAAAAATGAAAGTTGTGATCCCGTGAAACTTCCTGATAAGGAGTGAGTAGCCCTTCTCCGTCTATAAAGACTGCAATCCAATTTCTTAGCCAAATACGATGATGTGTAATGAAAGACATGGTCTAATGTATATTTCAATACTAATACATTATTTGAACATAAACAATCTCTATTTTAGTTTCTCACTGTGGGCCGAGTAGGGGTTTTATAACCACTGCCTCGTATGGGTACCCTCTTCCAGCCCAGCTCAGAGAACCAACAGAACAGCAGCAGGAACACAGCTTTAATTGTTATCTGGTTCTAATGCCAGTACCAGCTTCATAAACTTGGGACCTGGACAATGACACAAATCCCAAACTCAGAAAGTCATGGAGTTTGTTATAATAGCCTGTCATTATCTTGAAATTCTTAGTAATTTTTGAACAGAATCTATACATGTTCATTTTGTATAGGATTCCATAAATTATGTAGCCAGTTGCACTTTGAGCAATAAAACTGGGCACTCTATAGAACTGACTGATTCTTTTCCTTTGACAATTCCTCTTTATAGAAATAGCATCAGCAGCAAGCAGAAGCACTGGAATGGCACATCATAGTGACCAGCTGTTTCTAAGAGACAGGAGCAGCCAGGACTAGATCGGGAACTATTACCTGGGCAACCAGCACACTGAAGTATAGCGGCTGATGGTGGCATTTTCTACTACATTTACTGTTACATTTATTCCCTCTTTTAGTTTTCCACAGAATATCTTTGCCAGGCATATTATATGGGATCTTTAGAGACACAGCCCAACTACAAGCAGTAACATTAAGATTATTACTAATCTCAGGATGGGGCCTAGCCCAGATCTCCAAGATTATCTTGGATGTCATCAATAAGCTAGTGAGGGCAGCTGTGAGGGCTTTTTCAAAGAAAGTCAATAAGCTTTTGAATCTCTAGAATGTTGAGTCCAGGTCAGTTGACTTTTGAATCCAGAACTGGGATTTTTGTGAAGAAGGGGTGGCTGACAGGAGCCACTCAAATGCAGAAGACATTCTTTAGGTCCAGGTAGGTATACCAGCAGACTGTGGGTGGCCAAAGACTGAGGCCATGTATATGGAGGGCAACCATGGTGTTATTGGCAGCTCAAAGATCTTCAGTTTGCTTTTAAAGTCAGGAGAGATGTATTTAAATATATTGTGGCTTTGAATCCTCATTGGATGCCATCTGATGCAGGTGGGGATTGCCTTGGGTAGGACAGAGCTTGATCACCAAAGAAGCATGATTAATAGCAAGCCCTGAGGTGAGTCCTGTGCCCATACTTTTGACATTGAGTCTCTCAAAAAAAAAATTTCTTTTTAATTTTAGAACAGGGTTTACAGGGTCTCACTACATAGATTGGACTCATAGTGATCTGCCTGTGTTCAGCCTCCCAAAAGCTGGAATTACAGGCACGTGCCACCATGTCCAGTCTCAATCACCATCTCAGTACACCTGGGGATGGGGCCAGCAAGGCATACCAGGGATCGAACCCTGGCCACTATGTCTGCCTAAGCAGGTACTTTAATCCACTGAGCTATTTGGCTGGCCCAAGTCTCTCAGAATTTCAGGGTTATGATTGTCAGGCATTCATGCTGATGTAGGCACCATTCTTCCTCCACGAGAACAGAGACAATATCAAGTCCAGGACAGGGGAGCTGAGTGTGAGGGAGGCTGGTCACGTTTCCAGGAAAGGTAGAGGGCACTCATGCATGTACAGGAATTCATGTTTGATAAAGGGCCCAGCAATCTCACAAGGTCTACCTTGGTGGAATTTCTTTTGAGCGAGGGCTCCAGTGGGTAACATAAGTAACTTTAGACATGTTCATTGACTTCTGGACTCCCTCTTGAGTCCTACCAGGAGAGCAGTGTTGTACTGATCGAAGGCTTCATGGCACTCTGTTGTGCTATGATCTCAGTTTTGGACCACTTGGGGGAGGACGGTGTTCACCCACGTGTCAGGATCATCTACAGTGCTGGGGACTTTTGACTTTAATGAGGCTTAGACCTCATCTAAAGCATAGTGATCTTCCTCAGCATTGAACAGAGTCAGAAAGAGTTGCTGACAGTGGTTACATGTTGACCTGTGGGTCTGGAAGATGGAGCTAAGGAGGCTGGTCATCACCCGTGGCTTCTCCAAATAGGACGGGTTGTGGTGTTTCCAATTTAATGGCTGGTAATATATCATGGGTGGCTGATTGGGTACATTTCCCTGAGCTCTAAGGTAAATATGAAGTGGCAGTTGAAGGTGAGCTGGAGCTTCCACAGAGGCAGAGCAGAGGTGGTGAAGTTGTAGAATCTGGGAGAGCAGGGGGCTGTGGTACAGGAGACAGAACTGGTGATGGTGGCTTAGGCAGGTCAGACTCAGGGTCCTTGGGCAGAACAGGATAAAGTTTTTCTGGCTTGGGCTGAATCCAAGAGTCTCTCAGATGCCCCATGGGTTTGTTTTGACTAGTGCAATGTCTTCCCTGTCATACAGACACAGATGTGGAGCCCACACGGGAGAGTTCTTAAGCCCTTGTGGCAACTGAGTCCAGGAGAGCTGGGCTTTTGTTTCAGGACTTTCCCATTGGCATCTTGATGGCACAGAGATCTTGCCCAAGATGATCAACAGTCTGTCAGGCTTATGTGTGACCAAAAACCTGGTTATGCTTCCTGTGACATCTGACAGCAACAGGGGTCACAGTGAAGCAGCACGAGTAATGGCCAGGCCTCAGGGTGAGTCTTTAGTTCATACCTCTGGAAAGAAAGTTTTCAGAGCTTTGGGATTGAGATTATCTGTTTCAGGCAGATGTAGGTCTCATGTGTTTCTTGGGGTTAAACAAGAGGGAGACTTACTAGCTTGGAGCAAAGGAGCTGTCCTCCCTAACTATATGTTCATGCCTGAGAGAAGGGATGAGAGGCAAGAGCCCCTGTTACTCTGGGGTTGGCAACTTTTGAAGGCAAAGACTTTTGTTCCATTGTCTACCAGGAAAGTTACAGGTTTGTTCCCAACTTCTGCAAAGTCTGTGGGCTCTCAGGGGCCCAATTTGATAAAGCTCAGTCTGTGTTTTTTATTCAGGCTTGATAGAATTAGACTGAAGATCCATTTGTCAGAGCCTTCATTCTAATTTTTCCTGAGTCAAAATGTGGAACTTAGAAGGAATAGTAGTCAGTCATCTCAGGTGGGCATTAGATGTCATCTGACCATGATCGAGCATGTCTCCAGAGGGGACTTTGTTGTGGACTGCAGAAAACGTCTCGCTGGAATCAGCTCAGTTGGCTGAAAGTAGATGGGTTGGGAGCAAAGAGTGAAGATATAAGTGTTGGCAGAAACTGTGAAGATGGAAAAGGGTGTCAAAAAATAATGGACCTCTTTTTTCTGCTTCTTTTCCTTTAAGATGCAGGAAGCAGTTTAGTTTCAATTTTAACAATAAAAGCCCTTTTTCCTGCAGGTGGGAACTGTGGGTTTTGACTAAAGAATTCCCATTTCTGGATCCCTCCATGTGTGTTGTGTACCTTTGAATGATGGCACAACAGAGAAAGGATGGGTGCCTCTCAGAGAGAGAGCATTCAGATGCCCACTGGGGCATGACCCTTGCAGGGACTTAGGCATGATTTAGCTAAGGAGGGCGCAAGGCCTCCATTATGCCATATGTTGATCACCACCAAACCCTGTGTGAGGACCCCTCAGTCACCAGGACAAGTGCTTCCAGATCTTGGTGCACGGACGGAGCAGCCTATTGCTTACATTGTCTGTTCCACTCACACATTCACTTAGCAGGCGCTCAGAGGTTAAACATTCCAACTCACCTTTCCTTCTGGGTGGCCTTAACCAACAAGAATTGATTAAGCCCTTCTGCTTGAGCAGAGCAGAACTGACAGACAGACTAACTGAGGTACCCCCAAGAGTTTCAGTGGAATCAGGCAGGCCGTTAGGCAGGCAGATAGGCAGATTGCATCCTTCTCCCTTTGGAGTGAGATGCTCAAACAATGAGCCAAAAATCTTCCTCCAGACCTCTGAGGGGACCAGAGAAATCTCGATGGCATGCCTTCCCATCAGGAACTGGACAGGTCCTTGCTCTGTCCACATGGGCCATAACCAGTGGCTGACACAACAGAAGCAATGGCAAACGGAAACACCAAAATAACACCCAAGATTTGGAGGCAGATTTCCATGCTCTGATTGGGATCACTCCCAAAATATCAGACTCTGAGCACTGGTGATCGAAGGCTTCTATGAGATAAGCAAGCAGGAGGTACAGACCCAGAATGGCTTGTTACTGAGGGTTGGATTCTACAATATGCATCAGAGTGACAGCTACACATCTTGGTGACCACCTATTTCCAAAAAAACAGGAGCAACTGGATCGGGACCAGGAACTATGACCTGAAGTATACTGGCTGGTGGGGGCATTTTCAGCTACAGTCATTGTCATGAAGTGGCCCCTTCCTTCACTGCTGCTTACACTTTTGACATCTAAGAACACTGCTGTCTTCATCATTGCTGATGATAGGTCCTTTCTCATCAGGAATCTTAGTCTCAGAAAGCAGCTCGCCTTACCACATCTATACCCCAACCTCATTTCAGTTTTCTTCCCCCAGAGAGATAGCAAGGTTTGCTTCCCTAATTCCCAGATCACTATAAATGGCAACTCAAATGGAGATGGCAAAAGCAAGGGATTGCCATGTAGTCCTTATATTTTGGTCTCTCTAGCAGAAGAGAATTTCAGAGAGATTATTTGCTTGCTAGCAAGGTCTAGCAGGAAGTGTGGGAAAGTAGAAAGCCTCCAGAACTTGATTTCTTCTTTGGGCTTTTAATAACCAACTATGCTCAGAGCCCTGGGCATTTGTTAAAAAGCAATTTTAGATATGTTAGTAAATTGCCTTTTAGGACCACAGATCTATAAAACACAAATGATTAGATTTATAACCTACATATTTGCAGACTACGGATGCAAAATTATTTTTCTTTCCTTTTTACAAAAAAAAAAAATTCAGAGTAGTTAATAAATGATTCTCACTTACTTTTGAACTGAATCAAATGAAATCCATCCTAAGAATTTAATATAGTTCATTTATAATATGCTATATAATGGAATCCAATAAAATTTAAAATGTTTGAGATATGCTATTTGATGAGGCTTTATTTTTGAATGCTAAATATATTTTATGATGTTCTATATGTTCCTTATAAGTTTAGTTCTGAGCTTCAGCACAACCAATGCAGAAAAAAAGCTCCTCAAGTATGTGGTGCATAACTTCATCTGAGAGACAAGCAGATCCCTCAGGTAGGCTCTTCACAGCTATTCTTGATACACACAGAGATTTTCCCAAGGGCATCTCATAGAAATAGATATTGCCTGATGAGGCTCCCTGGAGAGGCATTGCTCAGATCTTGCTTAAAGAAAGGACTCACTGGCCAGTCATGAGGAGTGTGGTCAGCTGACACCTCCAGCTGTTAGTTTCTTCAGGGTCTGTCTCAGCTTTCAAGTGAAGGTCATGCTCTTCTCCAAGTGGTGCCCACACGGACACTAAGCAGAGCGATGGGGCAGGGCCGAGCCATCTCCATGCCCTGCAGGACTCCGTCAGGCAATCTTTCCCCTAGAGTCCCCTTTGCAGCTGGCAGAGACTTCGTCAGGTCAGCACTGGGGTCTATCAGCTCCCCAGGCCCAATCCCACATGATACACTTTTCTTTAAATGGTGTTAGTCACACTGCGGTCCTGACTCCACCTCAGCGTCTGTTATGCAGAGGACCCAACCTGTGCAGCATCCTTACGATGCGTGGAAGACACAACTCAATAAATTTCACAGATCTCCTTTTTCTAAAAGTGCTGATACAGAAAAGCTGGACAGGTTTCATGGAAATGATACAAGGAAGGCAGCAGCATGGGAAAAACACACAGGACACAGAGCTCATGTGGATGCCAGAAGGAAGGATGCCCTGGTATCCCTGGGAAGTCTTCGTGAGTGCTGCTCTCCTGGGCTGGACATCTGATGCATATTGAAGAGCTGTGAGGTCTAGTTACGGTCCCCTGGAAAGAGCTGGTGACCAGCAGTGAATCCTCCCAGGAGCATAGAACTTGCTCCGCTCAAAGTCCTATTTCCACCTCAAATTGGACATGTATGTGAGTGAATTATTCATATTTAGCATCTGAAGTATTCTTTTCTTTCATTTTATTATCTTTTAAAGCATCAGCACACATCCCCTAATGGCCAAGTAAATTAATACCAAAGTTCATTCCTCATATTTTTCTTTGGTCCTTTTGGCCCCACAAATCACTGGTTTCTGCTTGTTTCCCTGGAACTCTCTTGTGTGTCTGCTGTCACTCTGGGCCCAGCTGAGCATTTTCTTTGCCCCAGATGAAGGCAGAAATGAGTGAGTGGTCCATCAGCTTTTCCTCCTTTACCTGCTGTGTGAATTATAACCAGCTGGAACCCTATCTATCATGCACTCAGGCAAATCTTAAATGGAATTTGTGTGAAAGTACTGTATGTAGGGGTTCCAGTAAATTATGTTTACAGCATTGCATCGGCATCATAACGTTAATGGTCCATGGGTTCCTGGTGAATGTGTGTGCTGACCACTGGACATTCCCTGTGGCAGGCGTGTGGAGTATGTCATCAGCCCTCAACAGAACACATGTATCCTCTCCCTATTTGTTATCTGTCTGCCGTCTTATCACTCTTGAAAGCAAACCACATAAACTATTTATTCCAGCTCCTGGCCATTGCAACACTTCGTACTAATGTCTCTGCTATTTTTTCTTCCTAGAATCCTTTTGCTTGTCCTCTACTGAAAGAGAATTTTTACAACTTTTCCAGGCTCAACGAAACCTTCCCTTCTTCCACTTCCGCCCTCTAGTTTGACTCTCCTCTGCCCATGCACAGTCCTTACTGATGTTTTCACTTTCTGTTCTTTGAGTTACCCATCAACCAGGGTCTAAAATAAGGCATGTTTTAAGTTGTGTGCCTTTTTGAGTAGTGTGGTGAAGGGTCTCATCAATCATTTCCATCTCACCCAGGGCGTTTGTAATCCTCTTTGCCCAGTGTGTCTTTGGCAGTTGAGAGGAGAGAGATGAGAGAGAGAAACCCACATTCAAAATGATGTTTACCATTCTACATTATACTTATTTGAATTTTTATTATTATTATTGAATACAAGGTCTCCCTACGCAGTTCAGACTCATAGTGATCCTCCTGTCTCAGCCTCCCCAGTGCTGGCATTATAGGTGTGCACCACCACGCCCAGTTTCAGGGTCAGCATAGTGCACCAGGGTTTCAGGGCCCCACATGGCCCGTGGTACTGGGGATCAAGCTCAGGTCCTTGTGCTTGTCAGGCATTTAGACCACTGAGCCATCTCCCCAGCCTCTGCTGTATCTATTTTATGGCTGATGATTATTTTCCTACTATGCCTCACTTATGCATTAAACTTTATCATGGGTAGGTACAACAAAAACACTAGTACATAGAGGCTTTACTTTTGTCCATGGTTTCTGGCCTCCATGGAACAAAGGATGTCTTAGAAAACACCCCTGTCAGATACAGGCCAATACTAAACTCTATTTCCAGGGTATGACAACCACATTATCATCACAGCAGATATCATCAAGTTCTCTCAGTTTTGCTCCTTGGAGAGAAACAGTCCTATAGTATCTGAACTCTCAAAAGCACTGAAGGAACATGGTCAGCTTTCTACCTTGACATCTTCAGGCTCTGGGTCTTTTATCTTAGATCTCTATTAGAAACTGGCCTTTGGTACACTAAAGAAGTGGGTTTAATTGTGGTCATGTACATTCTTCTTCCTCAGGGGCTCCATTTCTGCAATGGAAATTAATTTGATTCTCCTCTGGAGTGATGTTCAGATTAATGCTATGCCATTTGTAAAGGCCTCCAGGACTCTCTGATGAAGGGCATTGGTTATTAGCCTCATTGTTACTTGCAACTGTTGTAGGGTTTATCTATTTGCTACTCAGCAAGACATTTGACATTTTCTTAATGTAGCGCATCCCAGAATTGATGAAGAGATTTCTGGAAAGCGTAGGGCCACACCTACATCACCAACGGTGTGCTCTGACTGTTGATCTTGACATTCTTAGTTTGAACAGTGGGGGAGAATTTAGATAGTAACATACAGTTAATGTTTCTTAGTCCCTGTAAGGATTCTGAATAGATTTTACAATGGCTGGCAATGGATAGGATCTCCAGGGTCTTATATTGAGTTTGAAAAGAAGCCTAAATTCTTGAACTTTAGCCAAGTACATACAACATCCTGCAAAATAAAGATGATTAGCTAAAACACCAAAAAGAGCCAGTTGAGGCATGAAAGAGGACAGGGAGTTCTCAATGTAGGATCTCAAACAGCACAGTCCTGTGTCCCCAAGGGAGACAGGGATGTCCTTTCTTTGGGAACTTTATAGAGAGGCCAAAATGCACTTGAACTCTGGAACAGACAAAAACTGTTCTGTAGGATTTCCAAGTGTTCAGTGAGCATGAGATCAGGAATGACTTGAGCTTGTAGCAATCTACACAGCTCCATCCCCACAGGCCTCAAAGAAAACAGCCCCATCAGAGCAGCCAGCGCTCTATGTGATGTCTCATGGCCCGCGGCTACAGAAAGAAAGTGCCAGAGGCAGCTGGGCATTCCTTTTACTAAACATCCAAAGGCTCTGTTTTCACCAGTGGATATCTATTATTAAGACAATCAGCTAAGATGTCAATTCAAACAGTACACGTGATCTAGATTCTGCAGCGCTAGCGGCGCACTGACTTCCCTTGGCTGCTGTGTTAGGTCATCCCTTCTTTCCTTTTGTATGGGGACACTGGATCCAGAATAAGCATCTGAACATACTAGCCCCATTCAACACCTTGCCATAGTTGTGTCATGAAAAGACTTTAGTCCTTTCCCATGCACTGTGTGGAGCTCAGGACGTCTGAAAGGGGGCTTTGTCTCTCCTTATCAATTCACTGTCTCATCCCTCTCCACTCAAACTCTGCACTTTCAGGTCAGTGGCTGTTGTGTTGTGTTGCGTTGTGTTGTGTGGTGTGGTGTTCTGCAGTAGCAGGACTTGAGCCCAGAGAATTAGCACTATGCTACATCTCCAGCTGTCTCTATGTTTTTCATTTTTGTTGTCTGAGACAAGATCATGCTGAATTCCCCTGCTGGGTTCACGCTTGCCATCCTGCCTCAGTCCCTCAGGGTGCCGGGATGGCCTAGCTCAAAGTCTTTTACTCACTTTCCTCTGGGCAAAATGCCCATGCCAGCTTTCTCTGCCCAACCGGGTCCTATGCACTTGTTTCATGTTTGACATTAAATCCAATCTTTCCCATGACCATATTAGTGATATCTATCCATGTATGCTTATCCCTAAAGCCAGTAGCTGAAAAACAAATTAGGACAGGCATTGGGTGGCTTTTAGCCGTGTATGTTAGTCTTATTTCCTGTGTTACACCTAAGGGCACACGGTGGCAAGATGACTACATTTTAGGAAGCATTTCTTTTTTTGTTGAAATTTTCATGCAATAAAGTCCACCCTTTCTGGTGTCCCTTTCTCTGAGTTTTGAGAGATGTGTTCAGTTGTGTACCACAGTCCAGGTACAGAACAGTTCTGTCACTCCATGGATTTCCCTTGTGACCTTTGGTAGCCAGTCCCCTCCCACCTGGAACCACTGATGATTCCACCTCTTGTCTAGGCCTACAGCGTTGTCCCTATGGAGCCACATAGTTAGTAGGCTTTTGTTTCTAGGTTCTTTTACTTAGCATAGATAGGTGTTTGTGATCAACCATATGCCCTGTGTGAGGGCTACACCATTAGTGCTACACAGAAGCAATATAGCATGGACATGCCTAAGAGATGTGTTTATATGCTTACCAATTGGAGAATATTTGGGTGATTTAAGACATGGGACAACAAAGTTGCTATAAACATGCTCATACAGATTTTTAAAACATTTTAATTTCATGTGGACAAATGCTGGGAATAAGTCGTCTGGCTCACACGGTTAGTGTATGCTTAACAAGCTGCTTTCTACAGTTCCTGTGACACTTGGTGCTTATACCAGCAGTGACGAGAGATCAGGCGTTCAGCATCTTGCCCCTCTAATGGGTGTATGATGACGTCATGTTATGGCATTAATTAGCTCTTTCCTAGCAACTCATGATATTGAGTATCTTTTCATGTTCTAGATTTTTACTTTATCTTATTTCCAATTATTTCATGGAACTAGCAAAATGCTAGCCATGTGTTAGATACCTAGTGAGTATTGGTTTGGGGTTGCTAACTTGCAGACACCAGCACCATTCTCCTTAGTGTGCCGGCTGCTCCCTGTTACTAGCTGGTAGCGTCTACTGAGCACCACCAGGCCTAATGCAGAGAGCTCAGCTGCTGGTTCCTAAGACTCGCAACTGCCCTGTGAATGTGGTGGGTATTGTCCCTGTCTGATAATGAGAGGGGACAAACAGCAATTACCAGTATTCAAATCTGTCTTTACCCCCAGGATTTTTTATATATCTGCATGTTCAGATTCAGGAACATTGTTGGGTTTTGTTGTGTTGTTGCTAATGATAAGTAACGAGGTAAATTAAAATAATCCATGATAGGCTAAATTGATCCGCATAAGAAAGATATTATCAAGTTTATAGCCAGGGTAGGCTGAAAAGAAAGGGACTAGTCCTTGGAAGAGACATTGGGAATGGTGCTTGTGGAACTGAAGGAAAGAGGGAAGGAGAAGGAGAGTTGTTTGTGTTTCCATTTTCTGGAATTAGGGCTTAGTGAAAAGACAGAGTAGGGAGCAAAGACCACCAAGAGACTTTGGGGAGCAAGAATTGAGGAGACAGTGTTTAGTTGGCTGACTGGTTAATTAGGAAATATGACTCCCTCTTTGGAGTCTTTTGAGTTCATTAAATGAAAAGATTTTTGCGGCGAGAAGAGGGACTGAAACTTACTACAAGCCACACAGCGTGTCACAGTTTCACCAGTTACATGAACCCCATCTGCGCATGTGGGTGTGGATATGTACCGAGTCATTTGTAATCTCATCAAATATGTAGTTTCATGTAGCCAACAGCAGACTTAACTGCACCATCTCTCAACACTGCCTTGCGCAGCCGTGCGCGCCTTCCTTAGCCCTATGCCACTAATTATTCTCCATCTCCCTATGATGACATTATTTCATAAATGTTATATTTATGGAAATCCTTTCAAGACTTTTTTCACTCATCGTAATTTATATTTTTAAAATTTGTTTTCAAATCTTTCATTTACTTATTTATTTGGTACAGGATCTAGCTACCCAGCTTGGACTCATAGTGATCCTCCTCTCTCAGCTTCCCCAGAGCTGGGATTACAGGCATGCATGTGCCACTGTGCCTGGTTTCAGTGGCCAGTCCAGCACCCCCAGCGTTCCAGGGATCAAATTCAGGTCCTTGTTTTTACCAGGCAGCCCCTTAGACTGCTGAGCTATCTTCCCAGCCTTCAACATAATTATTTGAAGGTTTATATAAGCTGTTGTTTTTACCAATAGTCCTTTTTATTATGGGGCAGTGTCCCATGGTATGAATGATGTCATGGGAGACATTATGCTACTTAATGTGTTTGGTAGTTATGAGTAAAAGTATTATGAACATCCTTCTCTCATTCTGTACATGAAAGAAGTCTTTATTGCACTAGGATAACTGTCCAGAAATACAGTCTATTCCTATTTATATTACAAAAGAAACTGCCAATCTGTCTTCCATGGCTGCTGTAGCATTTTATCTTCCCACCACCAAAGTGTGAGACATCTTCTTTCTTCCTATCCTTGCCAGTATTTGGAATTATCAGTATTTTTTATTTTAGCTTCTGATAGCCATAATAATATCCACTCTGTGGCCTCTTTGTTGACGCATCTCTTCACATCTCTCTCCTACTTTCTAATTGTTTAATGTGAGACTTGAGAATCATGTATCTGTTCTGGATACTAGTCCTTTGCAAGATACATGCAATGTTTATTCCAACCTGCCAAGCAGACTGTCATCCTCAACCGTACCTTTCACAAAGTAAAACGTCACCATTTGGGCAAGGTCCAATTTACTAGCTTTTCTTTTTATCCGATGTCCTTTTTGGTGTCAAACCTAAGAGCTGTGTGTTTGTCCTAGTTCTTTAACATCTTCTCTTATTTTTTTTAGAAGTTTTACAGTTTTATAAGGAATGTATTTAAACCAGTGTTCCACTTTGGGCTGATATAAAGTGTGCCTTTTTGGTACAAATGTGTGACATTCAGATCAAGGTTAATTTTGTAAGTTTATACTTATTTATTTACTTATTTGATGCCTACCAATTTCTCCAGTGCCATTTATTGTAGGCTCTTTCCTCCCCTGAATTACTGCTACTTTTGTAAAACAATAAATTAGGCATAATTGGATTTTCATTCCTGGGAGGTACAACTTGTGCTCAGGCCAGTCAGAGGGCAGTCAGCTCTTGCTGGAGATCTTTTATAGATGGGAAAAGTCAAAATCAAAGATTTTAAGAAACATGATGTAGCACCTCTGTATGCTCCTTAACGCTTTACTTCAAAGTACGCTGTAGCCATAGCGCTAGAGTCAAGAGCTGGACAGTATGTATATAGCTTCACAGATGTCAAAATAGTATTCTTATGCTCCATGATCACAGCGAGGCCTGCCTGCTGCTGCATTTGAAGCAACAGTCACCCTTTGTACCTTTCTCTCTCTAATGAAATGAAACCATTGGGAGCTGTAAGTTGGCAGAGACATAAGAATCTTTCTGTGCCTTTGCAAAATATTTTGACATCAGTATCAGCAGAATTCTTGGGTTGTATTTCCAAATCCAAGTGAAGGGTGACTTTTGGTTTCTAAGAAAAGCAAAAGAGAAAATTACTTACCTTTCGTTTTGCTACTCTGGTTGGTATTCAAAGGGCCGAGTAGCTGTGATTTAAATGGAATGTCTTCTTTAAAAAAAAATATCACAGGAATGGCAGGGAGTGCATGCCATGGAGGGCTTGCTCTGGTTTGCTGCAGGTCACATCTGCGCAGAGCCTCCACAGGCCCGGAGGGGCCGTGCTTTGGGACCTCGTAAAGGCCATCACCAATAATGAGGCCTGCCAGGAAAGCCGCAGCGTGGGGCTCCACTTCCTGGCAATGTCCTTATCTAATTTCCTATCTCTTCGCTAAGGCGACTCTGGCTTACACAATATCCCATCTCTTGGAGGAGCAAACCCAACACCAAGGAAGAACAGAGCAGGGCACAGCGGCAGCCCCCCAGCAGAATCTGGAGCTGAGGCCACCCACTGGGTTTTCGTTTTTGTTTTTTTTTTTTTTTGATCTTCCAAGTTGGATTTTACAGTAAGTTACAGAACTCACCCAGAAGCTTGAATTAAGGATTCCTCCCAGATGTAACTCTAGAATCTGGCTAGAGTGATTTAATGTAACCACCAATTTTCATACTACAGATGAAGAGAATTTTGTATAAGATATTTTTAAAGGAACGCAAGGTAGCACAAATGGCATGTTTCTTCTTTTCTGATTTCATTCATAATTCTATAACAGTGGCAATCACAGTTTCTTATACCTAATGACAGCTGTGTCTTCCTTAACTGGATAGGAAGCTTTGTACAAGCAAGAAGAAACACAGTCATCTTTGCTATCATCTTGCCTCCTTTATCAGTGTGCACTGACCTCTGACAATGATTGATTGTTCTAACCATGAGATACAGTCTCAAATGCTTTTCACATGCACATGGGTTAAAAGCTTCCACAGAACACCACCAAACTCTGACAAGAGCATTTGCGTGAGTATGTATTACGCAGGCAATGAACAGAATTTTAGCTGTTTCCAAATACAGAAACTCATGTAAGCTTGATCACTACTTTTCTAATAAATTTGTGATGTAATACCTGGAAAATATGCATTCTGCATGATGTTTACTGACTGCATAATATTTTATTCATATTTCCAGTTTTATGTAAGAGTTACTCCTATTTTATAAAAGTATATGTACATGTAAAGAATAAAATAGAAGAGAGATAGATACGAAACAGGGAAAAGTTCAAATATTTCCCCAAATTAATTTTTTTAATGTATTTGGTTCAGGGTCTCACTGTGCAGCTTGGACTCATAGTGATCCTGTTGTCTCAGGCTCCTCAGCACTGGGATTACAAGCATGCAGCACCATCCTGAGACTTGGTAGTGGCTCAGCACACCCAGGGGTGTGGCTGGTGTGGGCATGTGGTACCTGGGATCTAACCCTGGTCCCCACACTTGCCTAAGCAGGTGCTTAGTCCGCTGAGCTATCTCTTCTCCCCAAATAACATTATTGCAATTATAAAGGCAGGATGTGAGATCTTTTTGGTAAGACCTGTTTTCTTAGCTACTCTGATATCCACATAGCATTTCCTCATTTTCCTACTCTGGTACCAGAAAACTGGATAGAGAATGACACAGATTGTTCACTATTCATTCCTACCAAGTGTAATTACTAAGAGACATATCACATAGCCATTTACAAACATACATGCTAACTTAATGCTGCAGAGCAGCACTGGTGGTACCCAACATAATTTTATAATCCAATTACATAAATATATTCTTGTAAACATGTGTAAGTTTCTACTATGCAGTGAAAGCAGTGGATATGCCTCAAGAATTTTAGCACCACTACTGGACTGAGACATGTACACTTTAATAGCATTCCCCTCCAAACAAAAAATAACATTTTCTTAGGGATTTTAAAGGGGGAAGTGCTATTTTTATATACTCCATAATATGGACATGTTCTTAAAAAGGAAATATGATTGTCCTAGTTATTTCTTCATTGCTTTAACTTGATGCTTTTTCTCCACAAGTTAAGGAAGGAAAGATTGATTTCAGCTCACAGATCATGGAGGTTTCTGTCCACAGTTGGCTGGTCAAGGAAGACAGCATGGAAGGGAGGCGTTGTAGAGGAGAAACAGTTCAAGGCAGGGTAGGCAGAGAAGACAGCAGGCTTCCTTCTCTTTCCCTTTACATTCCACCTATGTTACAAGCTTATTGGTTGGTGCACATCCAGGGTGGGGCTTCCCTCTTCAGTAATTCCACCACTCACAGCTCTACTAAACCAATCCGTGGGATAATCCAGGATCATACTCCCAGGATCCATGATCATACTCCCGGTATCCAGTATCATACATCCATGGTACAGCCACCTCTCAAGGTGCATGGGGATTTATAGGGACAACTATGGGGATAGTAAGCTATAAGAAGGATAACCAGGGCAGGAAGAGATGCTAATATTTTGGAGTTATCTTAAAGGAAATTTTATCAAATGGAATGTACTCTTTGATACATTGTGTCAGCTTTAGAAGTTTAGAAGCTTAATTAAGTGGCTCAGCACTTAAAGGATGACTGGTGCCACCTTCTTGGAGGAGCTCAGGTCTTCACAGTCAGCATGGAAGGAAGGGAGTGAGGCTGCTGGACGCTGCAGCTGCTGCTCCTCCCTTTGCTTTGCTGTTTCCTACCACCATGAACCACTGCCCTCTGCCATGGGCCAGGCTTCCTTGGAGCCAGCTGAGTGTGGACTGAAGCCTCCACAAACTGGGAACTAAATAAACATTTTCTTCCTTAATTTGGGGTGTCTGGCATTTTGTTCCAGCAAGGAGAGAAAAAGTAACCAAGACATGGCATATTTAAAGAGATTACCATTTCCCCTTTACAAGTACGTACGGGTGGGTTTGCTGCCTTCATTCAAATTCCTGGTATCTCAGAGAACCTCAGTGGGTCATTTCAGTGCAGAAATCTTGGGTCCCTAGGAAACTACATAAGCGCTACTCTGGAATCTCTGCTCCATTGCCAACAAACCTAGGGACACCATTTTTCACATTGCTCCCACTCAACACAACTGACAAACCTACTTCACCTGGCTTGATGCAACTCCAAAAAGCAATGATGGCCAACACGTGGAAAGCAAACCCTGCCATGAAATTAATTAGAATTACTCTAATCTGGCTAATGTTTTCTTAGTTGATTAATTGTTTGGCAGAACATGGATGTCTCTGTTAGCTTATGCACATAAGCCTCATATTATCTTTTATGTCCTCAGAGTCATATGTATAATAGGAACAATAGCAACCACAAGGACTAAACTTGAATGTTTAAACTATATTATAGTTGAGTTTGGCAGAGACTATCACTTAAAATCATAAATTCAGGACTGGAATGTATCAGTGATAGAGTAAACAAAAAACATCATACCCGCGATTTGTGTGCACCCGTGTCTATAGCAGCACAATTTGTCATGGCTAAATCTTGGAAACAACACAAATTCCCATCAACTGAGGAATGAATAAAAAAAGATGTGGTATTTTGACACAGTAGAGTATTAATCAGAGTATTACTTTATCTTTTTTATAAAAAAGATGAAGTCAAGGCTTTTATAGGTAAGTGGCTACAACTAGAGACAAAACTGGTGAGTGAAATAAATCAGACCCACATGTGCCAGCATCATATTGTCTCACTAGAGTTAGGAACCTGAAAGTGTAAACAAAATCTGAACGGTACAATGCATGCTGTGAAGGGAAAGAATCTGCCCAATGGTAAAGAAAACCTAGGATGAGGAAAAGGACCAAAGGAAGAAGGGAAAGAGGTATATTTATGTTTATGTGTAGGATAACTTGGATAATAGTACCACTGATTTCTGCTAGTCTACTGAAAGGAGCACTTAATCCTTAAATTTTTTTCTTCCCTTTTATTTTTATTACTATTTATACATGTATTTCTTACAGGGTCTCACTCCACAGTTCAGACTCATAGTGATCATCGTGTTTTCGCCTCCCCAGGGCTGGGATTGCAGGTGTGTGCCACCACGCCCACTCCTGGGGCTGGCAGAATATGTACCATCAGGGATCAAACTTGGATCCTTACACTTGCCAACAGGTGTTTATGCCACTGAGATATCTCCCCAACTCTTTCTTCTCCTTTTAATTTCTTATAACATTGATCTTTTTTACCGATTTTTTTCCTGTTTATATTTTGCAATCTGAACAACTAATTTGAAGATAACATTATGCAATACAACAACCACTGTCGAATTCCAGTTATACGAATGCAGTATAACAACCATGTCAAATTCCTGAAATTCTGTATCTTCTCTAAGTTTTTTTCCATCTTGTGTTCTCTTTTAAAAAATATTAAAAAAAAAAAAACCCCTGAAAATAACAGTAAAGATATTCCTGTGGCCCCAGGCTCAATCCTGAGCTGCACAAAGTGTTTTTTAAACGTAAGTATTTTTGCACTAAGAATATAATTTTTGCACTTAGCTCAAATTGAGAACCAATTTTAAACTACATAGTATCTGAATAATATTGACGCTCACAGCAGAGTACTTACCATGCCTTAATTTCCCAGCATTCCTCTGGTAGCCACCCACATGATGACTTATCCTCTGCTGTTTTTTTTCAACTCCCATTATCTCCTCCCTAGTGGACACGCCCACCGTTTTAGGCTTTCTTTGCCACACAAGGTTCTATTTCCCATGTCCTTAACCACCGCTAGTTCTACATTTCTGTCACCCACATCAAAGTTAATATGTTCCCGCCTTCTCACCCACCCCTCTTGTGCATTTTAATTATGACAGAGGTCCCTATATTCATTGTTTATCATCTAAACTCATGCTCTTCTCTGCCTCATCAGCATTTTTGTGCTCAATATCTATCATCACTTCTCCTGAAGTCTCACCTAGTGTATGAATTCTAATTCTCTCAGTATCAAATACATGTGTCCCTTCCAGCCTAAATAGCCATGTATGCTACTAATTGTCAATTTTAGAAAAGTCTTTTGACATACAAATTATACAAACAAGTCTGATAGCTGTAATACTATTATGTCCATGAGAAAGAAATGCTTCTAAAAATAATTTCCGGAAAGCAAACAGCAGAACCTGAGGAAGGTTATTGTAACAGCACAATATTTCAATTTCCTTTCTTCCTGTTGTGCTGAGGATCACCAAACAAGCTAATAGCCCTCATGTTTTGGGTTATGTTAAATAAAAGAAGCACATTTTTAACTCACAGAGGCGCTATGTTGTACAGTTCATCCTTCTAAAACTTTAACGCTTCACTCCAGGGCCACTGTGGTGCTCATACGGAGTCCGGTCCCAAAGCCCGTGGGCTAAGACATGCCTTGGTGACCTGCTTATGATAACAAAGCTCAGTAGTTATTAAATCTGCTGAACTCATGAGTTAACATTTAAATTGAATACATTCTTATTTTGTGTCTTCTCTGAGCTGAGCAATCCATTAGGTGCTATCTGATAAGCAAAGTAAATCAAAGGCACAGTTAATACCTCAACTAGTATCCTGGGGAGTTCGATGAGCCGGCACACACACGCTGTGCTTTAGTTGCCGTAAGGTTGATACTGGGCTCTGAGCGCTTTTCTCTGCTGGGGTTTGCCCCTGTATTTTCATGTGCGTGATATTGGCATAATATTACTGTTTTATTTTTGGTTTTGACCTCAGTTGACAAAATGAATGTATCTATGTTGAAAGCTGGCCATTTCCAATTATTTTGAACCCCCATTAAGTCTATTTCCAAGTGAAAAAAAAAATTCACAAAGATTTCTATTAATGTAGTACAATCCAAGATTTTTATTCATCTAAGTAGAATCCTGGACAAGAAGGATCAGGACGGGTATTACATTTCATCGTCATACTACTTGGAGAGGTGCACAACTCAAATAATACGAGTTTTTGTTTGTTTGTTTATTTGTTTTACGTATTTCTTTGGAACAGGGTTTCGTCACACAGCTCAGACTCATAGTGACCCTCCTGTCTCAGCCCCCCCAGTGCTGGGATTACAGGCATGCCTCCAGCACACCCAGTGTCAGAAGCTAGCTTGGTTCCTAGGGCCAGCACAACATCCAGTACCAGAGATCAAACCTGGGTCCTTGCCTTTGCCAGACAGGTACTTAGACCTCTGAGCTATCTGCCCAGTCCAGGTTGTTTATTTTTGTAATTTTCTATTTAACATTTTTGCTCTATGACCCATAACATCTCTAACTGGGGTGGGGAGTGGAGGGGACGCTATGGTATGAGTATGCGAGGCCCATTCCAATTCTCTGCATTTCAGAGCCTGTGAACCCCAAGTGACACACATGAGATTTGTCAAATGCTGTTATTAAGCCTGTAAAGTCTCCAGAAGCTCTCAGCACCATCCATAAATATGTAATATATTAAATTGTCATATCTACTACTATGTGTTTGTGTCATAGGGCATTTTATCTCTTCTGGCATCAGTTTCCTCAAATCCCAAATGAAACGAAAGCCAGAATCACTGAAAGATGTAAAACTATAAAGTCTAAAATTCTGGTATACTCTGAATAATGCTGCAGGCAGTGAACTGTTTTGCTCTGTCAAAAAAAGACTGATAGACTGATATTGATTTTGATCTCGAAGAGTAAGATTGCTAGCTGTGGAGGGGCCTTCAAGATTATAAGCTCCAATACCTTCATTTTGCAGATAGGTAATGCTGGGCTTCAGAGACGAAGGGGCTTCTCAAAGTTTCTATCTTGTCAGTAGCTGGCACTAGACATCACGTCTCCTGCTGGTCTAGTTGTCTCTCCCCTCTGCCGTGAAAAATCCCTTTTTGTATTTTTATTTAAATCAGAGATATTTTAAAGTAAACCTGATCAATGCAATTCAAGTATGCACAGATATTTCAGAGGACTGCAGTCAAAAAGCAGGCAGAGGGAGACGAAAAACAGCGTGCGTCATAGCACTCAGCCAAATTAGCATTGATTCTCAGTGCTGAAATGAAAGACGGACAAGCCTAAAGAAATTCAAAGGTTTGGGGCAAGGAAGAAATTTAATAAAAATGGAAATAAGACCAAGAGATGTGCAGCGATGCTTTTGTCATTGACATTCAGTACCATTAGGTTCATCTTTACTGGGACATGGGTAAAGAATGGAGTGTACTCTTTTTGTAGCCTGCTACAACTTTTTCACCGTGGAATGATAGGCTTTGTCTTCTTCCTTAAAAGCTCTACCTATAATATACATGAGAAAGAGCAATCTACATCTGTCGTGGTTGCTAATAGTAACCACCTTTCATACATTGCCAGCTTTTCTTATCAACAGCATTTCAGTCCATTGGACTTCTTTCTCTTTTTTCAGTCTTCGATACCCCAAAGTTCTTTCCCTTCCATTTCATAGTGTTCTTTGCGACCCCTATGGAACACCTTGTGTGCTCTCTCTGGTTTCTGCCCCTCCACCTTTTATCTTCACTACATCTATTGCATGTCCCGTGATGCTATTGCTTCCTGCATTCCTGATGAAATCTTTAAAAGCATTCCTGATAGTAAATAATAGGACTGCCTTCTTTTAAGTACATGCTGTAGACCTACACACCTTGTAGTTTATAACATTCAGAAGTTTCCTCGGATAAAGGCCCACCCAAACTCATAAATTTTAAATTGCATGCATAACAGACTCTCACATTGCCTCTGGACACCAGCTCAAAGGCTGAGCACACCAATTTGGTATTGACAAATGCAATCAAGCTGTATGTTTCATACAGCCT